>WBNO01033426.1:1371871-1396486 GCA_013400575.1 Peucedramus taeniatus
CGGGGGCTCATGGCGGGCCCTCCCCCGCACGGGGCTGCAGCCGGAGCCGGGGGCTCTCGGCAGGGCCGGGGGCTCTCGGCCCGTCCCTGGCAGGCACCCACTGCCGCTTGTGCGGCAAGGCCGGGCGGGTAAAGGACGTATCTGTGTCGTGTGGAAAGGGAAAAATCTGCTGTAAACAAGACTGCTCCTCGCCTGCATGCCACTTTTTTCATGGGCCTTGTCTGGAAGATGTAGTCGCTCCCAGGGAAGAGACCTATCTGTTTTCCCAGGATGGATGGAGAAGGCAGGGGTGCAGGTGAATAAATAATATCTGGTTGTCCAGGCTCTGGTTAGAGCAATGAAGGAAGTAACTTCATTTAAGGATGAAGGTGTAGTTGGAAGGCCATGCAGAGTTCCATTAAACATTCCAGTGTTTATTTCAGGATCCTGGGAAACAGGCAGCAGGAAACAGTCCCTCCAAAGGGAGGGACTCAGAACATGCAAAATTTGGCTTCCTGAAGGGACTGAAAATGTTCCTAAGCAGACAGTGCTGGTCTGCCTGCAAGTAGATAAATGAATTTTTTAAATTATTTGTTTTTCTAGTTTATAAAATGGGCAAAGCAAAACCAGTCAGAGGGGAAAATTCAGCATGTCTGGCTTCTCAGCAGCACAGGAGTCTGTAGGGATGGGCAGAGGAGGAAAATAATTTCCAACTGTGGTGTGTGAAACCCTGCCTTAAGAAGTAAATTCCAGGTCTAGAAAATGGAAAAATAAGCGAAGATGAGGAGAGTAGTGGGAGAGTCAGGTTTTACAAGCACTTAATTTGATAGTTTCCTTCTCAAAAAGTATATTCTGACTTTCCCTTTTGTTCCTCTGAATTTTCAAAAGCTTTTTAAAGGAAAATTAATTACAGATCTGGAAATTATTTGTTGTTATTGATCCAGGCAAAAACATGACAAATCTGCCAAATGTTAGTTCAGGTGTCTCAGCAAAAGAGGGAGATTAGGACAGAGGTTCAGACAGAGATTGATGCACATATCTTTAGTCTCCTCATGTCCTAAACTTTGAGTTCCCCACTGCCAGTCTTTCCCAATAATTACCTCCGAGAATAATTACTCTTTCCTAACAACTTCCATTCCAAACTCCTAAGTCATGCACAGGTTTAAACTCATCCCTCCATCCTCCCTTCCAAGTGATCCCCAATACAGGATGAGCCAGTATGTCCCAACAGGTTACCTGATTCTTCAGCCATGGACACTGGGCTTGTGGGCAAAGAACAACTGAGGAAAACTATTTCACTGCTGCAAAGTAGTGAGTCCCTAAAATTAACTGTAGGCTGATGTTATCATAAGCTTTAAAAACAGTCTTTTGTATCAAAAATCTTCTCTGAGCTTCAGTTCGTTTTAAGGTAGGTAATTTTCCAAAATTGTTGAAATAATGTTCCAAAATTCCTGCTGTTTTTGGGGAGTAAAAATTGTGCAAAATTCATCTGTGCAATGTAAACCCTTTCCTGTGTAAAAGTGTAAAGTGTAGTACTGGAGAGAGGCAGGAATTTTCCTGTCATTAGCTGTGTGGGAACAATGCATCATCAGTTTGTGAACACAAAATATCAAAATCCAGCACTTGACTGTATATTCCTAATTTAAGTCAACTTTATCTTTTGAGAGTCCAGCTACAATAAGATCTAAAGTACCTTAAAATGTTTTGAAAAGACATATGAAAATGTGTCATTTATATTGTGCAAAAATAGCAAAATTCTATTAAGAATTGATTTGAGTATTTAAGAGGGAATAAATTTTAAGTATGGGTATATAGTAATGTTAAATGCATTTATGAAATAATTAAATAGGCACTTTATACTGTCAGCCAGTGATTGTAGCAGTGTGATTTGATTGTTTCTAAGCAGGAAATAGAAATCTTATTAACTGTTGAGCCTAAGGTGAAGTCCAGATCTCAACATATGCTAACACTTTATCCTAAGTACATGAGTAATACATCTGCTGAATATTCCTGACCCTTTAGCACTCCCTCCTGAAATCTTCTGCTCTCCAGCACAGGACACGAGGCTCTGTCCTTTGAAGGAAAAGATGGTCACCTTTGTATAACCACCTGACCATGTCACTGCTGCCAGCACTTCATACTGCCTCCATTCCACACTGATTCCAAATCACTTACTCATCCAGCTGATCCAGAAATGCCTCCTATTTTCTTACAAATCTGTTTCCTCCTATTTTCTTACAAATCTGTTTCTGCACTGCACACCACATCCTCCAATGACTCCTGTCCACTGTAGTTCTGATGGCAAATTCCTTGTGCAGGAAAGTTGGGCAAATCTCTGGCATGAGTTACTAATATTTACAAAAAACTAAACACCATTAGCAGGAACATCACGAGTAAAGTCAGGTATCCGTTCCTTTCATTCTTGTCCTTGATTTTTCACTCCTTCCTTTCATTTCTTACACCCACTAATAGAATCTTCTCCAAAGTTTGGCCTCTATCCTGTCTCCCAGCCCAGTCCTTCTTGGCCCTGGTGTCCCTGCAGAGCACTGGGCAATCTGGTGAAGCTGCAGCTGAGCAGGGAATTTCATCTCCCAGGTGCAGGCCATGGGTCAGCAGGCAAAGGGGATCCCCCGTGTGTGCCAGGTCAGTGGGGCTGGGACTGGGTCAGTGGGGCTGGGACTGGGTCAGTGGGGCTGCAGCCTCGCCACATTCCCTCCACATTAGTCATCCTAATGAGATGGAGTTAGAGGTGCTGGACTCTTTAAAATGCCATTGAAGAGAGGGGCTTTGTTTTGGGAGGCTGACCTGCTCCCCGGCCTCCCTGAAATGTAAAAATAAATCCAAGTCAGGCTATTTATTTTTGAAACACTCACAAGCCCGTGTTTGTGTGCCAGACTGAGCCTTCAGGACCCAGAGAGAGCCCCGTGTCTCCCTGTGCCTCTGCCCTCCAGGAGAGAGATCCTGACCGTGGCAGAGCTGGAGAGGTTCATCCTGCCCTGCTCTGGGGTACCCCCAACTTCAGCAGGGCCTGATGGCCACTGCTTGGAAAACTGTGGGAGGAAACTCTGGAAAACTGAAAGGAAGGAGGAGGGTGCTCAGCCCATCCTGTGCCCAGTGGCAGAATCAGCCAGACCCGGTGTGTTTCTGCCAGCCTGCTTGCTTCCTCCCTGCTGCAGGAAATCTTGCTTCCCACTTGGCTCCATTTGCTGCCCTGGCTTCAGCCTAGAGATGGCCTCTCGTGGCCAGTGCAGAACTCGTTTCCAGCACCACGGATGGTGCTCCATAATGTGTGCAGGTGGCTGTGTCTATAATTAAGAAGATGTATAGCCATTTAATGACAGGAGGGCAATTACACCAGCACACACCCTTAATACAGATGCACTAAACCAGCAGAACTGGGGTTGCTGCTTGTGCAGCTTATTCTATGTTTGTGGATGAATATCCATTAATGCAAACGTGCCTCTGTGCCAGCAGGCACTGACACACACTCAAGACACTGTGCCCCTCTCAGGCAGCCTCTTCTGGTCTCTCATTACTACATTTCTCCTCCATCTCATATGCACAATCAGACACTTGCTGCCACAGTGATAAATGTAGTTTGAATTATCTCATGGTGGCCAGAAGTTCCCTATTCTGTAGTTCATGGTCCTTCTAATGCTTTGCCCCATTGCCTGTGCTGCCTTGGTTGCATTGAACCTGGAAAGACTGAAAGGAATCATTATTTAGGAACCCAAAGAATCATATCCATTGTCCCAGGTGCTCTAGATCAACATAACTGCAAACCAGAGACCTTCCAGATGAAGCAGGGGCTCTTGCAAACACCTTCAAACTGAGTGTGGGGAAAGAAACAATCACAAGCCTCCTTCAGCACGTGATAGAGGAAGCCAACAGGCAAAAGCCATAAAATGTTGTTAAAGGTACAAAATGAGCTGGGAAAACTAGGTTATTTGTTTGACTGCAATGTATGGATTTAGCTATAGCAACTTGTTCCACAAGGAGTGGGATGGATGAAGTTTCATGCCCTGTAAATGTATTTTCTATGTTTTGTAACACTCAATATCCTGCAATAACCTCAGACTTTTATGGCTTTTCTTTCCAGTGGCAAATGGCTCCAAATAACCCCAGTCTTTCTTTGAGCAAGGGCTGGACTCAATGACCTCTGAAAGTTCATCCAAGCTGCAATAATTCCATGGTTCTTTAATGTGCCAGCAGTTTCCACAAAGTGTGCAGGTATTTCCCACTTCAGTTTTTTACCCCTTTACTGATTGGTGGGTTTTTTTGAGACTGTCAGGCAGACAGTGCAATAACCTAAACTTTGTTTCCTCAGAAAACTAGGGTAAAATACATAATTACAACATTTTCAGGGATTTTCTCAATACAGAGATCTTTGGTTTGATGATTTCTCTTTGATCACACAAACATTATATTTTAAGGAGAGATATAAATCCTTATTCCTTAGTAATAAAAGGTGGTGAACCCATTACAGCTGAATACACCATAATTCAAAGATTTACATGATTTAAAGTATATTTCGTAGTAGTTTTTCAAAGCCAAAATTTTCATATGGCTTTCACAGGCAGTTGAGACATCTAATGTCATAACATAAAAAAAAGAACTGATAAACTTTAATTTTCACAATAAAACCAGGACTGTTTTGCTGAAAATTTGAATTTTACACCTAAGCTGGTAGGTGGTGATCAGTCTCTGTTTACCATCTTTGAAAAGTCCAGTGATTCTTATTTCTCATCATATTTTATTGGACACTGTAAAGTATAAAGTCAAGTATTACAGCAACAGGCATTCAAAGTAAAATGGGAATGGAAGGTACTTTACCAGTCCAGAATGTGAGCTGTGTGTATATTAAAGTGAGTTAATGGCCTTTTTAGAAAAAATAATGGTTTGTATCTTCTGTCCATCCCTGTATGGCACACTCCAACAGAGTAGGGGGATGAAAATGAGGTGAATTCTTCATTTAGCATAGCAATTGATCACCCTGCTGCTAAAATTTTTTAAATTTTTAATTTTCCTGATTTTTGACATTAAAAGCAAGGATCACCTGTAATGGCATTTGGCCACTTTTCTATTCAACTGAGAATGCCAAAGAATTTCTGTGCATTTTGCCCAGAACACAGCAAGAACAGAAACTTTCTAGTTATGGTACCACACTGAGACTTAAGAGATGGTACTTCAGTTCTTGTCTTTGTCACACCTGTGTCACACCCATGACACCTGCTTTGCAAAGCACCAAATGGCTGACCCAGAAGACCACAGCACACATTTAAGTTGGCCTTGCTATCTAGAGGCATTACTTGTGTGTCCACAAATGTATTTTTCTGCTTTTTTGCAGGAAAGGGACACAGAGATAGGCAGGTACTGTCTCTTCTAAACAAAATGCATTTTTTCTGCCAGCTGCTAGTGCTGCTAGGCAAACAAACTATTAAGGATACTAGTGTGTTAAAATGAAAATAAATATAAAATAAAACATTAAAAATCTGAGGTTTTAAAATTTGAGCCATTTTTCCTCCCTGAAATCACCTACCTTTGCCTGACTACATGTCACATCCCAACCTGGATGCTGAGTTCAGCTTTTGTGTGCTGTGAAGCCAGTGGCAGCCCAGGCATCACCCTGAATTTGCCCTGCCATCTAACTCCAGCAATCCCCTTATCTCCTTCCTATGCCTTCTTCCACAGAAGAAAAACCTGCCTTCACAAGTCCCTTCCTACTGTCAAGGCTCCTCATTGATGATGACCTCCTCTCTGACCAGGGTTCTTCTTCATCCTGGTCTTCACCTCATCCCCACAGTTTAACAAACTAATGCATAACCAGGGGATGCCATGGCTACATCCAATCTGTATCTGTCATATTAGAATGATCTGTTGTACACTAAGGGGTAGATTTGATTTCTTTTCCAATGTGTTATTTACAATCTGGCAGAGTTCAGTACAAATGTAGGAACTGATCCTGCAATTTGATCAGCCCCGGCAGACCCAATGAAGTCAGTGGAGTCAGCATGGATGGATCAGATTCCAGGTATATGGAAGTATTGAAGATTATTCCTGTAAACTGTTTCACAAGCAAACCTCACCAAATCTGTAGTCAGAGAATGACTAAATAAACAAGGCAAGTGACATCTATAGTTGGCATTTTTACTTCATGTGAGTGTCACAGCATTGGCTGAATTGATCCATTTTTAAGGGGCAGAGAAAAGACCCTAGAGAGAGAATAAAAGAGAAGTGAAACTAGTAACAGAGAAACTTTTAAAAGATAAGCTTGGAAAGACACACCTTTTGCTTTGAAGTGAATAAAACTAGGTCCTAGAAGACAGAACTCTCTTTCTATCACTTTCAAATGAGAGCCATGATCTGCAGGGAGCTCTGAGCAGGAAGGTCCAAGAATCAATGCAGTGTCCTTCAGAGTCTCAAGTTTTTATTTCAGGTCAGAAATTCCCAGTAAAATGAACAAAAGTATTCCCCCCCCCCTTTTTTTTTATTTTATCAGAGTTATGAAGCTTCATAATTCCTACAAGAAACTCATGAAGTAAAAGCCCTTTGGCTGTTGATAAAGATGTGACTGCTGAATTTAGCCCAAAGTTATCCTCTTATTAAGAATAGGAGGAAGGATTGGTTTGATTAGAATCCCGTGCCCTCTGATTGTTCAGTTATCAGCCTTATTGCCATTGTCACCCTCCTGTTTTTCCTATGCTGCCAGCCAGCAAAGCTGGAGAGCTCAAAGTGCAAGCCAGCCAAAAATCCAGGACAGGATAAAAAATGGTATCTTTAGTCTTTTGTCATAAAGGCCTTGAGAAACAAATGAGATTTTTTTTTGCCATCTCCTCCTTAAGGTCATTTTCAGAGGTAAATGCTACAGACATTTGAGCAGGAACTGAGTACTAATTGCTAGAAAACTGCTCCTGTTGTGTTTTTTGAGGAGGAGGAGTTTCTCACCCCAGCAATGCCTGGGTTTTGCAGCATGTTGCAGTGAGGAGGAAGATACCAATTAGAGTAATAGAGAGAGCAGGGCTTGGAGCACAGAGATAAACATCTGGAGGGCTCCTTCAGGCAATTGCATTTGAAGACTTGAAAACAGGAGGGATTCATTTAACTGGGATTCTGAAATGGAACTGAAACTGGAGTTGTTTGCTGGTGGAATCACATAATTGTACCTCTTCCTATTGTCAGTGGCAGTTTACATTCAGAGGAGTTTGAGAAGCTGGACTTTAAAGAACAAAGAAGGAGAACTGACAATGGTGTGAAAAGCAAGAATTAAGCATGAATTAACATTTCCACGCTGGTAAAGTAAAAGCCAAGTGTGGCATCTGACTATCTTTATTTGTCATCAATATTTAGCCATGAATACGAATTGTATTTAATCAAGCTGGTTTGTTATCTGACCGGAGATATTCAGCTGGTGCTGGCATCACAGCTTAGAGCAGGCTGCACTGTTTGAGCACACCCTGCTTCCTGGGCAAATCTCCTATGGCCACTGGAGTGGGAGTGAAGTGACCTTCCACTAAGGATACATTTGGGTTGAGCTTGGGTTTTAACAATAAAAAAGCATTTGATTCTATTGAGAAAACTTGTGGGGTGGGTCAGAGGAAGATATTTGGAGCAGTTTTAAAAATATTGTATTTGAAATACTTCTGATGCATAGTGTGGTCAGTAGTAGAAGGGCATAGGAAGGAAAGAGAATTGTCATTTTTATTTTTCAGATTTGCTATGCACAGAATACTCTTGAATTCATTTTTTTTCAGTATAAGTCACTTCTTGGTCTGGGATCTTTAGGATAGGATACTTTTCAATAACTCCTTGACTTGATCCTGCAGTTGCTGCATTAAACAAAAGGCAGTATTCCTATGATTCCTATACTCTTTCCAGCAAGCTTGTGTACATGTATATATGTCTGTATATGTATATGAATATTTCATGTCTTCATAGTATCTTCCTGACTGAGCCTGGCAAGGAAGTGCTCATGGAATCACCACAGCTTTGCCAGTGGTGAAGGCTGTTGCCTGGAGTGTTATGATGCATGTAGGAACCTGCTTGGACACTTGATTTCCCTGGCTGCTCTGGAGGCTACTCCAGTGTTTTGGCAGACTGGTGGTGCTCATTATACTTCTTGCCTCAATGCTCAGAGTGCATTGATACTTCAAAAAGCTTTTCTTTAATATCTTAACATTCAGAATCTTCTACAAAAGCCTTAATTCAGTGCTTCTAAAGGCTCAGTAGCACAACTCTTTCATGTTTTGGTCCATAGGCCCAATAAACTCTCACCATCAAACTGGATGTTCCTGCCAAGGGTTAACTCACAGAGTCATCTGAATGCTCTGGTGACAGCAAGGGACAGGGGTTCTTATTTATTAATAGGATTTTATGCTTCTGAGTAGCTTCAAGGAAATTGGTCTCAGGGATCCTCCACAGCAGAAGCTGAAGGAGCAAGTGCCATCTTTCAGCACAGCCCAAGCCCCAGGAGGCTGGAATATTTAAAGTTCTTGTCAGGAGCTTTCTATCAAAGACAAATCTTTTGCCTCTGCACTTCGATCAGAACAAGGAGAAGATTTTTGAGTGGTGATCAGCTGGGTTTCAAACTTGGGAAGACTACAGCTGCAAGTGAAGAACTGGTGCTTTCATTTGATGATTCCTAGGTGATTTAGCCCATCATAGCAGAAAGTTAAGGCACTGACCTTCCCCAGTACATGTGGGAAGCAGCACATCCAGGCAGTCTGGCTCCTTGATGGAAAAATGCCAACAACTTTTACCTGAACTGAATTACTCCAAGGTAGACTCTTAAGACTTTGTTGTGAGTTCATATGGCAATGGGTATTTTTGAAACCTCCTACAAAAAGCTCTGTTCTAGGGTCTTTATGAGGGTCTGCTATTGCTAACTTTCTTAGATCCAATCATTGTCTGGTTTCTCAAAGACTTTTCTGCTGACAGCAAGTGAGTTTCATGCATCAGTCACTTCTTTATCATCTTTTGGATTTTAAATGGTAGAGTGCTGCAGGGAACTCATCTGAGAGTCCCTAGAAAAAGGAGACTTGAGACACTTTGCCATTTTTACCCTGAATCTTATAGTGAAGCCCAGTTCTAAATTTTTGTTAACAACCAGGGGTAAAGTTGTAAAGGCCACTGAAGGTGAGCTATACAAAACCATTATGCTTTATATTTGGTCTACAGCAAGAAATCCTATTTTAGTCATCCAGTACTGTAGAAATTGTTTCTGATATTATAGAAATCAAGCTTTTCAAGCAGGATAACATTCCTTAGCTCTGAATTGCTTTTGCTGTAACCTTGCATGCATCTTTCAGAGAATGCAATGCTATGATGGAAATCTCTCTGAGTTACCACACCTTTTGTTTCATATACGACTTGGGTTCTGTATCCACCCCTTTCTCCCAGTAATTCCATCCTGACATGGTTTTTCTCATAGATGCAGCTTTTTTTTTTTTTTTTGTCACCTCCTGATACTCCAGGGGTAAGAGTCCAGACAGCCCTCTGGAAAGGGCAGCCACTCACTAGATCAGAGTTCCCTGAAGAGACTCTTCTCTCCTGTCCTTCAACAACAGGAGAGTCTGATAAGATACTGATTTTGTAACTTCTGTATTGTTCTGTCAGGCTTCCTTCCCACTCTCATCCTCTTTTATTTTTCCCCTCTGATTTATTTCTCTGGTAAAACACTGACTCCTGCTCAAACTGGGAGCTGCATGGAGCAGCTAACCCAGTTGTGGAGGCCACCAGTTTGTGCTTGGCACTTGGACCAGCCACCACTTCTCTGGGTTATAAAGGCTAATGTTTATCTCATTCTGAGAAGTCAAGATACAGAACTGGGAATCTTCACTGAAATGAGGATCTGAATGTTCTCCTCCAACAGTAACTTTTTTTTAAGGAGTTGATATTCCACAGTCAATACTGTTTGGGTGTTGCTAGTACACTATAAGATCTCACTAGGCATTCAGAGCACTAACACTTAACCAGAATTAGAGAACAAACCAACAACTAGGAAAAAACACACATACATTAATTCAGAAATGGGTTATTCTATAGAATATTTCAGATTTACACAGGTACAAAATAAAAAAAGAGGTATTATTTGTCCTGGGAATTTGAGTAAACATAAGAGAGGAGAAAGAATATTTTCAAAACCTTTAGACTGAGTATATGAAAAACACCTTATTAGTGCTAGGTACTAAATCATGGACATAGCTTTCCAGGAAAAAGGTGGAAGTCTGTGCCTAAAGGAGTTTAAAATAGTAGGAAGCAATCCTGCACAGGTTACACAGACACTCAGGACCTGAGGAAGGCAGACAATGCCTCAGCCAGCACAGGTACAGAGGGGGGAGGATGAGCCCTGATGCCCTCAGGCTCACACAGCTTTCCAAAGGGGATATTCCTGTGCATAACTTCACACATGGCCATTTGCAGACCTGCAAATCTAGTGCAATTGATTTCTTCCTCTCCATAGCCTATAATTTGAGAGCTGAAAATTACTTATAGTAGAGGGAGTGCTGTCTAAATGTGAGAGCAACTTGATGTGTGAATAGGTTGTTTTTCAAAGATTCTTCCAACTTGCTACTGATCATCTCTCATTCCAACAGCTCAGCACTGATTTCAAGGGATTAAGATACTTTTTCCAGTCCAATGTCCTCATTTCCTGTGTGTCTGAATAATAATTTATAGCAGTGTCACACAGCCCCAGAAATATTACATTGCCAAGGTCAGTATGTTTAAAGATGTCACCACTGTGCTCACCTTTCCCATCCTCTTGCCAAGTGTCACTGCCCTCAAAACAAGGACAACTTTTTGTGAGTCAGCACTGGGGCTGCTGCAGTTCTGTATTAAGGCCAATCCAGGTTGGAGTTATTTTCTTTCAGTATATTGGGCTGACAGTGGCAGTCTAGGACCTGGTTCCCCAGAGGATCAGATATCTCTGCCTTGGAGAGGAGCAGTGCTGAAGGTGGTGTAACCTCAGACTGCTGATTGAATCTGCTGGCCCAAGCATGCTGGACCTGGTTCAGCATCAGATGGTGGCAGTGCTGGAGAGGTTCTGGACAACGTGGCAGGGACTAGAGGCCAGGTAGATTGTTGGTCTGTTTGTCTGGTGGTGGAGAACTTGTACATAGTGATGAGCCATTTTTGGATCCTGCCAGGCAAAAGCTTGAGGACTGGCTATCTGGAAATCCATGGGACACCCTCAATCTTCTGGCCCAATGGAGGAGACAGAAGAGTGAAGTAGGTACACACAGCAGCAGGGCAGCAAGGAAACGTGGAGGAGTCACAGCTGGAAGGACTCCAGCTGACTCTTGAGGACTTGTAGGAACAGCTGTGGTTTTGGGAATTGGTGGCTGAGGAAGGGGAGCTACATCTTGGTGTGGAGGTGGAAGGAGGCAGGAGTGGAAGCCCAGGCCTGAGGGGAAGAGAATCTCCAAGGTTAGGCTGAGGTCCTGGTGTGAATGGGCTCCTGAGAGCAGGGCAGCCCAGGCAGTGCCCAGGGGCTGTGCCAGGGTGCAGCTCCTGGGCAATCTGTCTGCTGGCTGGCTGTTTGTCCCTCCTGCAGCCATTGGGCAGTGTTTGCCCAGCCTTGGCTCCCTGCCTCTGGTGGGTCTGGGCACTGCCAGGGAGCTGCAGCTCCACAGGGAGACCTGTGCCAACACATGTGCTTTGTGCACTGCCTATGCTCCCACAGTCACCTTCTCCTCCATCCCTGTTACATAAAAGTCAGGCTTAATACTTTTCCTTCCCTGTTATTTTGGTTAAAAATCACTTTTTTGGTAAAAGAAAAAAAAAAAAGAGCAACATTTTGTAACTCTCAGGGAAGCCAAAACTTTTTAAAGCTTAACTCTTCAGAGCACTTTGGAAATTCCCACCAGAAAACATCATATGAGACAACTGGAAGGAACCAAGACTGGTTTGGGAGTCATTTCTTGGGATATCAGACTTCAAGGAAAACAAAATAGCAATAACCTGTGAGAAGGACAAAGGCCTATTGTTCTTCCTGTTCTTCTGGCTCCATGAACTCTCTGACTGTTGTGCCCAGAGGAGCTTCCTCATTTTTTCACAGTTATTTTTCAATCCACTTCTTTCCATTTCCAAAAGACAGAATGTGAAGTGGATCAATTAAAAAATAAAAAATCTCAGGTTTCCTAACACCAAGCAAATACTGCCAGAGCCCCTCTGACAATGCCCAGGACTGGAGGATCCCTTTGGGAATGCCAGCTGGCACCAGAGGGGAGCAGGAGATGACCAGACCCAGCAGCAACAAGGCTGACAGAGCACTCTGTCTCCTCTTGAGACTGGGATTCCCTCTTGAGAGGGAATGAAGTCTTTTTACAAAACTTTGTGGAGAAAATCTTATTTTCATTTGTTTTCCTAGACTGATGGTGTGTGATTCTTCCTGTTTTATTTATGGAGAGATGATTTTGCCACATGATTAACTAACAGAACAAGCAATTACCCACATATTGTAGTAATTGTGTGTTTGCATACAGAAAATTCACCATGGAAATTACATGAAACAGGCTCATGTCAGAGAAAAGGAGGAAGACTGGCTGTTAGAGCAGGAAAAGTGTCAACTACATCCTCCCATACAGACCTGTCACCTTGCTTTTCCTTAGCACTCATGGAGATTCTTTTCCCAAAACCACTTTTGGTGGCATTTTAAATCCCTGAAGTTTAATAGATGCTCATGTTTGACATTTATTTTTTCGGACAGTGACTCACATAAATTCCTTGTGGCCTGTGTTCATTGCTAAATGTTTTTACTGTGCAAAAGACACTTGAATGGGGATGTTACAAATGGGAGGTGTTTGTGTGGTGGCTTGCAGGCAGCAGAGCCAGTGTGGCCTCTGCTGCTTGGAACACTTCCTTAACCCCTATACTGGAAATAAAAAATACATATAGGTATTGCAGAGGCCCTGTAGAACACCTTCTCCCAAGAAGCACAAGTCTTTGAATATCAAAGACTTCCCTGTTAGGAAGTTTGAATTGTTCCTTGAAGGACTGGATAGCTCAATGGTTGAATCCAGGAAGCAGAAAAATAGGTTAAGTAAGTGAAAGATGCACAAAATGATAGCAGTAACCTGTAGGCAATCTCAGTTTGTCCCAGAGGAATATTGTCACAGAAAGGCAAAATGGTTCTGAGATATATCTGGAATTAAAAATTCACAAATTCAGACTACCTACTCCCACTCTCAAAATAATTTGCTGTAAGGTTTATCATCATCTCAGCACACTGATGGTGAGCTAAGAGAAATGCCAGCTAATTCCTGAACAGAGGAGACTGGGCAGCATTGTAAAGAAAATTAAGAGTTCTGTGACTTGCATCTCACTCTAATATGAAAGGCCAACACCAAAATAGCAGATCTAAATCTAATTTTTCTTTATGGATTTAAACTCACTGTTGTACACCGAGGAGGCAAATACATCTGTGTGTCTCCACTATTACTGTCAGTGATACTGAGAGAAGGAAAGGCATTTGTTACAGTCACCAGAAATATAAATATATAATTGAGGTTAAAGATGGATGCTGAAAACTGATAAAGGGAACCAATAAAATTACTAGAGCATGTCCACTAAATATCCTGGTCTTTCACAGAGAGCACAGGCTGGAGCAGCAGAGCAGGGGATCACACAGCAGCTCACCCTCCAGCAGCAGCTCATCCTGTGGGAAGAGCCCAGGACAGCCATGGGTGGGCAAAGTCCTCCTCCCAGGAGCTATAGGGGAGTCTGATAATAAAACACATGCAAAGCTCTCATAGCTAACATGCTATAGGCTGTGTAACAGGCATCTTCAAGTTCTGTAAAAGGAGCACTTCAGCACAGCCAAACCATGAATTCAGTGCACTGGAGGCTTTGGGCTGTTAAACACCCCGGGGTGCATCTTGCAAATCTCAGGTGACGCCACATTCCTGGAGAAGCACAGTAAAGGGCAAAACAATGTGCCATAAACCATGGTCATGTTCAGCACCAGCCTCAGGTGGCTTTTTACAGCAGCCATAAACCAGGGCTGTGTCACCCACCCTGCTGTGGGGACCCTGTGGGGACACAGACACCTTTCCTGCAGAGCCAGCCCTGCCCATCAGCTGTTCATTTATGTACTCAGCAGTGATCTGTTCTCTCTGAGCTTTACAAGGGTAAGTGCTGGGGTGCTCCTTTGGTGACCTGAGGTCTGGGTGTCCTCAGTGTGGGATGAACCAGGAGCGCTGGGAAGGGCTCCCTGCTTCCCTGGCCAAACACGCGTGCTCTGCGTGGTTGGAGAAGGGCCATGGGAAACCTGTTAGGGAAAAGCTTCCTGTTTGCCCTATAAAAGCAAAGGTGAGCCCATGCTAGGCACGTGGTGTTACTTGTTATTGCCTGGGACCAAGGTCAGGTGTGCTACCCTCCTTCCAGCAGTGAGGAAGTGCTCTCTGTGCTGGTCCTCAGTGTGTCTGTGAGGGGTCAGGCTGTGCCCTACACATTTCTACACATTTGTCATTTTTTCCAAAAGCAGCAAGAAGATTAGCTCCCAAATGAATACATCCAGAGTGCACCATGTGTCACTCCAATAGTGTGCTGTGCAGGGGAGAAACCCACCATGCCTCCCCAATTATAAAAGCTGCAAGGAGAGCACAACTGTGCTATCAGACATCAGAGAATCTGATCTGCACGGGACAATGTCTCGTCGTCATTTCTGTTGTTCCTAGAGCATTGTTCATAAGCAAGATATCTCCCTTTTGTAGAGTCCTTGGACATAATTGACTGTATTTTAGCAAGTTTCTTGTCTGTCTTCCCCTGTTTCTCAATGGGTTGCCATGCTGAGAGCATAGGAAGCAGCCTCCTCCATTCCTTTCCCTCCTGCTCCCCTGGGGATCTCTCCCTCCCCAAATTGCAAGCAGATTGAGACGTCTGGCATCCAGAGAAGTGGGAAAACAAACGGCTCTCTCAGAGTCCCCATTCCACTCCTTGCCTGCCCTGTGAGCCCAGCTGGGCTGTGTGTGCTGGCTGTGCACAGGCCATGAGCTGCTGCAGCCAGCCAGCCCTGCAGGCCATGGGGAGCTTTGTCCCAGTGCCCCTGTGAGAGACACGTGCTTTGACACTCATTCTGGCCCCTGTGACAGAGGTTAGACTCCTGAAAAACTGCCTACCTTAACTTTACTACTTTTTATTTTTCCCCATTCTACAGGCTGCAGCATAGTAGATTAAACATCTAGAAAAATGTGCTGTTGGAATTTTTTGTGGCTTTCAGTGGTTCAGATGAGACGAGCAATCAAAGGGCAAGGCAGAGGCATGGCTTTTCATTGCTGCTATAAACAATCAAACTCAGACTTTGCACCATGTAGAAGGCTGTGTTATAAACAAGCACGGCTGCTATCATATTACCATCCCCAGGCTGATTTATAGAAACTGCCTTCTGAGCTCTGATTAGCTCCAAACACACGTGCTGGATAGGCAGAGCAGATTGCTGGAATAAAATTTTCAATAACACTTCTAATTATTCAGGTGCCTACTAGTGAGAAATATCTGTTCCAGGGAAGTTGCATGCAGTTTCTGGAGTGTTTTAGGAGGAAGGTAGTTAAGCAAATGAGGATGGACTGGTATTTCTCTCTGAGGAGACTGCGTCCCTGCGCTGCTCAGGCTGTACATGAATCAGGAGCAGTAATTGTTCTGTAGATCGCTGGAGGGGCAAATAAACGCCTTGTAAAGTTAAGGTAGAATGCAAACATCTGCATCAGGCCCTTCTAATTTATTCTATGAAAGGAATATTTATAGCTAGTGAAATCCAAGGAGTTTTCAGGCATTTGTTCAGAGGTCATGATCGGGACTGCTGTAAGTGAACATGCACAGCTCAAAGTCTACTACAAAAAGAGTTTCTGTCAAGGCATGTCATAGAAAGAACACCGTTCCACTCAGTAGTTCAGAAATCACACAAACTCTTGATTACAGACTTATATCCCATGATATAAGCCCCTCTTCCCCAAAAAGATTTCTGAGGCAGACTCCCTCTGTTTTTGTGTGCAGAGCCAGACCTACCCACGGCCGAGAACAGATCAACTCCTGCCTGTTCAAATGGCAGTGCAGTGAGGCTGGGGACACAAGAATTAAACATTATAGTGGAGGGGGAGCTGCTTAGAAAAGTGCTGCAAATGACTAGGAATCAGCTGCCCCAAAATAAACTCGGGAAGAAGCAGTGCAGCGCTGCAGCTGAGCCCTGCATTACCAGAGCAGCGGCGCAAATGTGCGAAATGGGCGAGCCTTTATCAGGCAGAAGTCCCCGCTGGCCTGGATTCCCCTGCAATTGAAAGCAGAGTCATCTGCAACAATGGGAGCTTTATTTATCCCGCACAATTGCTGCCAAAGCAGTCCTGGGACGTCCATGAGACTGCTATGAATATGTTTGGAGCGGGATGGATCTGGCAGCGCGCTGCGAAACTGCTGCATCACCAGTCTCAGGTCTGCCGGCTGGCTGCTCTGACTGGCAGGTTTTGTGCAGGGTTGCTAAGGAAATTTTAAAGCTTTTAGGAGCCTGAAATGGTACTGTTCAGCCGGCCTGCCCCTGTGGAGACTCATGATTGCTCTACCCTCTAGAGGCAGTGGCGAGGATGTAATCGCTGCGTTCTGGGAGCTGATGGAGACTGGGAGTCGGGGCTGTGGGATGTGCCCGGCCCGCATCCCCCACCCGCTCGCAGCTCCCGCTCTGCCGGTGCGTGTTTGGAGGGCTGATGCAGAAAGAGACAAGTCAAGGGTAAAATGGGAGTCGTTTTACAGCCTTTGTCTGAGGGCTCCCAGGACCCCATCGTGAGATTGCCCGGTTTTGTTCTTTATTCAAGGTAGAAGTAGGTATGTACCAAAGGAAGGAGTATTTAAGTTTTTCCTTTGTCAGGGGCATTTGGCACTCCTGATGTGCTGCACGGTGCTTGTCAGCAGGGCAGAAATCCGTGGCCATCTGAGTGTCCTACTGAACTGTGCTTAATCCTGTTAGCCTCGCTAATACGACCTACTTCTTCCCAGGACTGAGAGTCATCCGGGTTTCATGGGAAACAATCATGAAACCAAATCTGCTTCCAGCATTAGGACTCCTGAAAGAAGAGTCACTTACTGACAAGCCTGGACTCGATACCAGAGAGGCAGCTGGACTGATAAGTTCACACCAGAGAGCAGCTCAGCAGGTTGGAAGACTTTTCACTGGACATTATGACCAAGCTTGCAGGGCCTAGGAAGCAGTGAGAATTTGGAAGCATCAAACTGATAATTTATCTGAAAGACCACTGATTGCATCAGGGAAAATGGAGCCCTTACAGCAGAAGGACTCAATATCCTACAAGAGCTTGGGAAGAGACTTGGGAAAATACTTCACTGCCTCGTGGCCAGGGTCTTTCTGTAGGAGAATTTTCAAATCTTCACTGAAAATAAAATAACAGGAAGAATTTTAAGGAGAATAACCTTTTCTTTTTGCAGTCTTCCTGGCTCCTCACTACACGAACCCTCCAGATGTGAGGGCTGAGGCAAAGCTCAGACAAGATCAGGACGGCTTTTGGTGAACAAAAAGAAGTAGGGGACAGCAAAACAGCATGACAGGTACTCTCTGAGGTGATGCTGACCTTATTTCCTAATGGGCTGAAAAGAGAGAGGCAATAAGCAAATATAAAAGGATAAAAGGAAATTTTATATTAACTGTCTACTTGATCTCTTCCCAGAGTGAAGGTGAGAACCTTCTTGACAGCTTCCAAGTACCCGGGGTTCTGCTCCTGGGTAAATGTAAATGATGCATTGTGGAAAAGCCACTCAATTCTACAGTTTGAATTTGGCTAATTAGAGGAAGCCTATTTCTTACATGTGACCCTTCCCATGAGAGGGGCACTCTCAGAACTGGTACACCAGAGCAAATGCAGATGCCAGGTACAGCCCGAACCTGAGAACCAGAGTCTCCAGTGCCTGTTCCTTAGAGCAAGGCTCCTATTCTGCAGTCCAAGCCACAGCCAGGTGTGGGACAGAAAGACAGACTTTGGGATGTCCTGCCCAAGCACAAGGAACTTGGATAGACCCAGAATTAAAGCCCGGAGTATGGCAGTGGCAAGCCCCTCACATGCCATATGTTTCTGTGCGACATTCAGTTGTCATTTCTCCCTGGAGACATGCAGGAGGACACTGTCACAGCCTGCAGGGCCACCAGTGTGAGCCATGCAGTGCATGGGAGACCAGCAAGAGTCTCCCTCGTTATCAGATGCTTGAGAGAGTCTTTGTCATCCTGATACCGAGAGCAGCAAGGGGATAAATCAATGGAAAGCAAAGCTTGAAGGTTGACAGTGGCTCAAAAAATTTCTGGCAGTCCCTAAATTTTTCATTTCCCCCTCCCATCATCACCTCCAGTTTGCTTAGTGCTATTTGCTTTTCATTTTGGTTTAACCTTCCATTAGCTCTGGCATAGTGGCAAACTGTGAGACCATTCCAAACCAACCTGCTTACCTCTTGCCTTGGCTCCTAAATCCCAAACTGTGAGACGTCTTGAAGGGGGAAGAACAAAACGTGCTGCTTTATTAAGGGACTGTAGGGATCCACAGTGCCCCAGGGGAAAAATGAGAGGCAAAGCTCAGCAGTGGAGGAGGATGGAAGGGCTGGCAGGGGTTTGTGGGAAGGCTCAATAGCACAGACCAGAGCCCATCTCTTCTCCCTTGTTTTAGGCAAATCACTCTCCAAATGTGTCTTGCAGGGCTGTCCTGAGCAGCTCAGTTTGTGTTACAGGCATCTGTGAAACAACACTCAAATATCGAGGTGGTTGCTTGACAGTGATAACACAGCTCAGTGCTGGAAGCTTCTCTGTGGGGAAATGGATATGTGGAGTGGAATGGCAGGGGAGATAAAAGGTCGTGAATGCTGAGCTAGAAATGTTGCTATTGGTATGCAAAGGGATATAAACCAATCTCTTAGTATGAAAACACGATAAAATAATGTAATTTTCATTGAGCAAAGTAACAAATAGGGACCTATTTGGAACCTCTCTTCAGTCCTCCCAGATTCAGAAGTATTAGACAAGTAATTTTATTTCCCTGTCACAGCTCATTATGAGAGGACATGGCATGCTCTGCGCCCTCTCTGGGTCTAAGATTGGTCTTTATCTCATAATGTTCAGTATGTGAAAGTATCCTGATCTTTGATCAGCATTAGACCTACACAAATAAAGTTAAAGCAATTTCACTGGACGTTATCTCCAGAGAAGGCAGGATTAGGAACAAAAGATCAATTTAAGGTGCATTGACAGAACTGGATGCTGAGCTGTGTCTGTGTTTCTCTGAACTCTGAACAAGCTTCACATGGCTTCTGTTTTCCAGCTGGTTCTGCTCTGCATGGTGACTAATGTTACACTGATCTGGTGGAATAACATCAAGGATCATACGAAAATAGTCCTTTAAGTACAGTTTGCTACCAATCAAGTGGCAAATGGGGTGAAAAGCTTGAAAGAAACATGGATTCACCAAGCCGAAGCTGTTTGGACTTCGCCCAAAACTTCCTTTAAAAACAAAAACTGCTTGAAGAGTCCTCAAATCTTTAACTGTGTGCCCCAAATTAAGGAGGTGTACAGAGTGATACAGACTGTGCTGTAGCAGGATTTCTTGTGTCACTGCTGCCCAGCAGCCAGATGTGGGTCTGTTCCTCCAGAGGCTGTCCCTGTGCTCCTCTCCCACCCTGCTCTGGATCACTGATGCTGCCCAGTGCCTCAGAGGCTGCTGTCAGGGGCTGTGGTGAGATAAGTGTGATGAGTCACTCCTCTGCTCTGTTCAAGAGGGGTGTAAATATTATACAGCTTCTCTTGATTCTAAAAGAAAAAAAAAAAAAGAGAGTTTTTAGGGTTTCTGAGCACAGCACATGGCAGAGCCACAGGCAGACTGCATTACATCCCTGTGAACTCACAGATTCACTTCTTTTTTATGGGAGATATTTTTTATTTCTTCTACCAAGTCAGGGGGAAATCATCTTCCTGTCCACCTCCCATTCAGTCCTCCTCCCATTCTGCCCTCCACAAAAATGTTTCACTAAAACTTTTCTGATGGTGCCAAAATCTGATAAATGGCACACAAAATACAGCACTATCAAAATATTAATCAGTCACAAAGCACCTCACTCCTGGTGAGGTGACACAGATTAAAAACCAGGCTGGGGAATTCCTGATGGATTTTCTGGAGCTTCATCTTCCCAACTTCTTTTACTGTTATGCATAAAACAAAGAATAACTTTATTTGTGGAACGTATCAACTTGCTTAAAACAATACAAGCATATGAAAACACAGCCCTGCCTCCTTTTTTTAGTAAGTTTGCAAACCAGCATGGTCTAGCCATTCATCCAAGAAAATTCAGAGGAATCTGAAACCCATTCCCTTGGCAGCAGGACAGAGGAGTGAATTAAATGGGAAAAGCAGCTCTTGACAGCAGAGAGTTCCCTTCTGGTATGAGACCTAAAGTTCACATCCTCAGCTGCTAAAACAGGTTTATACTACACCAGGAACTGTCTCTCTTTCTCAGGTTGACTCCAAAAGTGAAGATGAAACAAAATAGGAACCAAGATACAAATGGAGTTATTTAAGCACTGACCTGTGACTGATTTGGACAAATAAATTCCTGTCACCAAATGTCCTGGTGTTCGAAGGTGCCATGTGCCAGTGACAGGCTTTGGGCTGGAGCTGTTTGTAACCAGAGGCACAAAAAGCCACCCAAGAGACCCTGGGCACCCCTAAACCAGAGGCCTTGGTCCCTCCTGCAGGTGCAGGGGACACTGTGGGCAGGAGGGAGCTGTTCTCACTGCCAGGGAATATCCTGGCTGTGTGCAGCCTGGCAGGACAGGCTGGCACAGGCACTCACTGTGCACTGAGGTCTCTGCAGGGACTGGTGCCATCCCCACCAGCCTCTCCTCACTGGGGGAAACCAGGCTGGAGTGTCTGAACAGCACTGAGAGAGAGGACTGGGGCTCCACCTCAGCCTCACTTGCAGTCCCCTCTCCTCTCCAAAATCTCACTCATGGATGACCCAGTGGATGGCAGTCATCAGGCCAGGGATCCTTATTCACTCCTATGCAGTTAGAATCTGATTGATTTCCATCTGGTGATTTCAGAAGTGGTTGCCACACCCAGATTGCCTCAGGTCATACATTTTGTTATTTATATCCTTACAAAGGAGAAATAAATACAGGTGGATGACATGGGAAAGTGCCCTGAACCAAGCAGAAAGCTTTAGTGATAGCAGTTTTATCATGTCTAATAATAAACTTAATATTGCAGAAAATGCTAAAAGGGAGAAGAAATGAAAACAATTTGTATCTTTGTGGATGAACTGTAAACTACGACACCAGGGCAGTTCTATCCAGAAAACAAAAACCCACACCCCTCACTGGTTATTGTTACACTCACAGTTAAAAAATGATGCTGGTGGGTAAATGTTGCTGCAGACAGAATAAAGCATGGCCCAGCTGCAGCGCAGAGCTTCTTTCCCTGTCTGTGTGTGCACTCTCTGTAATGAAGGATAATTGTGTCAGTACATAATTAGAGATAAAAAAGCAGGAGGGTGAGATGCCAGTGATGAGATCAGCATGGCAATCCTCCTAAAGAGATAGATATCTACTTGCCACGTGGTTTGGGGGCAGGACTGGGACTAGGGTCAAGGAGCTACATCTCTCTCTAGGCTGTTGCATGACCCTTAGGAGAACATCAAACTTTTCCTTTTCCCATTTCCCACGAGGTGCAAATGAAAGCTGATTGTTCAAATGAATGTCACCTCTCTGCAGAGGACCCATGAAAAATTTAGGCAATATTGAATCATTTAAAGGTTCTTTCCAACATGCACTGGAGCAAAGTTTACAGAGCAGTTCAAAGGCTGGAAGACTTGCAAAAGGAGTTTAAAGGGATTATTTATGACTTAGCTAAGCACTGATTAATGGACAGTGTGTCTGGAGGCAGCCAGGATCCATGTCTACAGGGGAAGAGGGAATGGGCAGTAGTGAAAGCATCAGTTATCTTCTCATAGGTCAAGCTGTTGACACAATGACTGGGAGAAGTCTAAGCTGTTCTGTAAATTGAGGTACTGAGCATGAGACCTTATTCTAGAGACACAGTGTCAGAAGGTTTTAAGGTAAGGAGAGAGATTTGGGAAGAAAAGGGGTTTGCAGAAGAGGATAAGGTGGGAGGAAGGGGAAAGGAGACAGTAAGAGTCAGGGTCAGAGTTGGTAGAGGCTCTCCGTGGGCATCACTGATAACAGAAATGTCTGCAGCCATGCCTAGGATGTGGTGGGACCTCAGAAGTGAAACCCCACCAGGGCTGGGATGTTCCCTCCTCTCCCTCCTCCGTGACTGAAGTGAGCATTAAACACATGGTCTGGGCAGCATCTGGATCTAAACTCCAATATCCTGTTGGAAATGTGCCAGGTAAGGACCATCATTGCTAGAGCCCCAGATAAAGGGCTGTTTTTGCAGTGCAGGTGGTCTCATGGTCAGTGCCATGAAGAGGAGGGGCCCCAGAGCCCTGATGGGCAGCATTGCTCTGACTGGGGAGGAGCACGCTCAGCACTGCTGAGTGCAGGGAGAGCAGGGGCAGTGTTAAAACCACTCCTTTGTGGGACATTCCTTTTTTTAAAGGCCATTCATTTAATGTTGGAACAAGAATGGGAAATGCCTTGTCTTGAGCTTCCTGTTGTCGGAGCAAAAAATGATCCAATATCCTCCTGCACAGGGCTGGCCTGGGCCCAGAGCGCTCGCCATCGCGAGTGGGGCCACGGGGCTGGGGCTGCTCTCCTGCCCGTGGCCACCCTGCCTCCTCCTCCAGCCCATATTTTATTTTTAATTCAGCTCCTCAGAGGGATGCAGAGAGGAAGAGGCGGGTGCTGCCCTGGGTGGAAGTCCAAGAGCATTGTTTTCTCATTATGAGCATTGTGTTGCCATCATGGATAATTATAATCTTACGTCTCATTTCATTTTTTTTTTGAAAACCACACAAAAGCACCAAAGCCAGAAACTTCTTGGTGACAACCTAGGAGATGTCTGTTGTTCTTCCTGACTGTATTTTATCTTATGGGGATTTGAGGGTATTGCTGTGGAAATGCCAGATATTAAAACCTCATTATAGTTCTGTTTGCAAAACAGATCTTAATCGCTCGCCATCCTAAACAATTACCCTGGCAGGCAAATTCTGGAAAAATTAACAGCCAAGAAGGATGAAAAATCTTTTCTTTTTTCTTTGTTGAAACAGCAAAATCTGCATGCAAATTCACTTAATCAGCCAAAACGCCCTGCTAATGCAGCCCTATTCCCAAGGAGGCACTTTTCCAATTTTCTAAAGTGGAGCTACTTGTGTTTCCTAAACCTTGTTCCAACTATAGCTGTAAAATAAAGTTCAGTGTTTTTCTGCAACCTGTCCCAGCGTATGGAGCTGTACTATGAAGCAGAGGGATGCAATCCATCCTTGCCCTCACTGCCTTTCCTGTGTAGCTGAGGAGAAGTGGGAAGGGCAGAGCCCCGCTGGCCCCGGTGGTCAGCACTGCAGGTCAGCACAGTCCTGGCACTAAGGCAGCACTGGTGATTTCTGCTATCTCCTTGTCCAGGAGGAAAAAATCTCATGCACTTTTGCTGAAGCTCCTGAGTGATGCCCAATTCCAAAGATGATGTGGTAGGACTGCCGTGGATTTACTGGGAAATAAGTAGTGAAGTCTAATAGGATTGTCTTGGTCTCATAAGGATTCCAGTCCTAGAATTCCTGTCCTTGTGTTTGACTGAGTTCCCTGTGGTCTCTGTTACCCCTTGGGGTCTCAGTTACATCAGCCACAGGTCTCCTAATTGTCAGTTCAGGCTGTGCTTGAAGCAAAACCACTCCCATGAGGCTCAGAGACTATTGCTTTAGTGGTAGCCATTTCACTAAGTGATGAATTTTATTTGAACACTTACTTGCCTCCAAGAAGATTAATCTCTTTTGCTGTTTCCCCCCTGTAGAGAGTAGCCATTCCTCCACTCTGGAGATCTGACTTCTAAAAAGCTTGAAGAGAATGGTCTGAGTGCTGCTGCTCCAAGCCAGGGCTCGGGCACCAGACATTGCTGAGATCAGGGCAGAGTCCCCTCCAGGTGACCCCACCCAGCATCTCTGAGAGGGCCGAGGCTGCACTGGCTGCTCTGAGCCCCGAGTGCAGGGCTGGCCAGCCTGGTCCTGCTCACAGCCCCTCCCTGGGGGCTCAGGCAGAGCTGCTGACCCCCAGCAGCACCCCCTTTTTGGGTGCTCCGTGGGGAGCCTGGGGTACCCTGCACCCCCCAAGGGGAGGGCACAGTGTGCACTCACTGCCCCTGGATTGCAGGATTCTGCAATAAATGACACACCTGGAAAAGCTTCTGGAAAACTGAGAGTACAGGACCCCGTGTGGGTCTGTGAGAGAGACGAGGGGCGAGTGCAGTGCCTGGGCTGGCTGTGGTTCAGAGATGAGGGGCAGTGCTGGGGCTGGCTTTGGCTCAGAGATGAGGGGCAGTGCTGGGGCTGGCTTTGGTTCAGAGATGAGGGGCAGTGCTGGGCTGGTTTGGCTCAGAGATGAGGGGCAGTGCTGGGCTGGCTGTGGTTCAGAGATGAGGGGCAGTGCTGGGGCTGGCTGTGGCTCAGAGNAGTTCAGAGATGAGGGGCAATGCTGGGCTGGTTTGGCTCAGAGAT
>WBNO01033428.1:0-51314 GCA_013400575.1 Peucedramus taeniatus
CCCGGCTGCTCACCGCGCACTCCGGGAGCAGCGCGGAGCTGCCCTGCAGGGCCGAGGGCAGCCCCCCGCCCAGCATCTCCTGGCTCCTGGCAAACGGCACCGAGCTCCGGCACTCCCCCGCGGGCGGTGACCGAGCTCAGGTGCAGCCGGACGGCACTCTGGTCATCCGGGCGGTCACTGTGTACGACAGGGGTCTCTACACCTGCCTCGCCCGGAGCCCCGCGGGCACCGACACGCTGGCCCTCAGGCTGCAGGTGGTCGCGGCCCCTCCCACCATCCTGGAGGAGAAGAGACAAAGCGTGGCAGGAACGGCGGGGGAAAGCCTGAAGCTGCCGTGCACGGTGCAGGGGAAGCCTCAGCCCACCGTGCACTGGGTGCTGCCCGCGGGCACGGTGCTGAAGCCCCTGCAGCTGCTGCACGGCAGGCTGTTCCTGCTCTCCAACGGCACCCTGCACCTGGGCAGCGTCAGCCCCTCCGACAGCGGCACCTACGAGTGCATAGCCACCAGCTCCACGGGCTCGGACAGGAGGGTGGTCAGCCTCGCGGTGCAGCGCAGAGACACGCTCCCGAAAATAGCCACCGCCTCCCAAGAACTGACCCGGCTGAACTTTGGGGAGAGGCTGCTTCTGAACTGTACAGCCAGCGGGGAGCCCAAGCCCAGGATAATCTGGAGGTTGCCCTCCAAGGCTGTTGTGGACCAGTGGCACAGGTATGACCCTTTTTTCCCTCCTCCCCTTTGGAGCTTCAAACACTGTCTCCTCTGGGGCTCACGTAAGAGCCTATTACAGCACTAAAACACTGTGAACTAAACCGCATTTTAAGTACTAACAGTTGTGAAACATCTGTTCTAACAGCATCCATATCTAATAACAGACCTATTAACAGATCACATCGACTGCCATAAGTGGGTGAGGTCTCAAAACAGGTACAAGTCATATTTGAATTAAGGTAATTACTGTCAGCATGCACTGGCTGACTGCTGTCAGTTTAGAGGAGGGGAAGTTACTTGTAACAGATTTGTGAAGCAGGGCTCAGGAGGGAGGGGTTTCTTTCATCTCTGCCACATCCACCTTTGGGGGTGTCCCCATACCCCCTTCCCACAGTAACAGTTCACCTCCACCTTAGGAGAGACAGCCCCAACTCTGTTCCCAGCAGAGCCAGCACAGCTCACACCCACACAACACCAAAGCTGACAGTGACATGAGGGTAGGACATGCTGGGTGGGCAGGAGGCATGGGCACACTGCTCTTGGAAAGGCCTTCTGCGTTGTACCGTGCTGCTAACACGTTCAGTCCCTTCCAGTGCTCAGTGTCCAGCCCTAGCACTTGTTTCCATACTTCTTTTCCTCTCTCTCCCCACAACAGAATGGGAAGTCGGATCCATGTCTACCCCAATGGATCCTTGGCTATTGAGGCAGTTACAGAAAAGGATGCAGGTGATTATCTGTGCGTCGCAAGGAACAGAATTGGGGACGATCTGATACTGATGAAAGTCAGCATCACAATGAGACCAGCCAAGATTGACCACAAACAGCAGTTCAAGAAACTGGTGCCGTATGGGAAGGATTTCAGAGTGGACTGCAAGGCCTCAGGGTCACCCACACCAGAAATATCCTGGGGCCTGCCAGACGGGACGGTGGTGAACAACGCGATGCTGGCGGACGACAGCGGGCACAGGGCTCGCAGGTACGTCCTCTTCCACAATGGGACTCTGTACCTCAACAAAGCTGGGGTGGCAGAAGGAGGAGACTACACGTGCTACGCCCAAAACACTCTGGGGAGGGATGAGATGAAGATCCACGTCACAGTTGTTGTGGCAGCCCCTCAAATAAAGCACAATTACAAGACACACATTACAGTGACAGCTGGAAACATGGCCCTGCTGGACTGTGAGGCTGCTGGAGAACCCAGGGCACAGATATTCTGGTTGCTGCCCTCCAGTGAGATGATCTCCTCGTCCACAGACAGGCACTCCCTGCATGCCAACGGCTCGCTCTCCATCAGCCAGGCCAACCTGCTGGATGCTGGGGAGTACCTGTGTGTGGCTCGGAACCCTGGCGGGGATGACACCAAGCTGTATAAGCTGGATGTGGCTGCTAAACCCCCCATCATAAATGGTTTATACAGGAACAAAACGATCATGAAGGTGACGGCAGTGAGGCACTCCAAGAAACACATCGACTGCCGGGCAGAAGGGACACCTCCTCCTCAGATTATGTGGATCATGCCTGATAACATTTTCCTGACAGCCCCTTATTACGGGAGCAGGATTGTGGTGCACAAAAACGGGACACTTGAGATTCGGAACATCAGGCCCTCAGACAGTGCGGATTTCATCTGTGTGGCACGTAACGACGGGGGAGAGACTGTGCTGGTGGTGCAGCTGGAAGTCACAGAAATGCTACGGAGACCAATGTTCAAAAACCCCTTCAATGAAAAAATAGTAGTAAAACCTGGGAAAACTATCACACTGAACTGTTCTGTGGATGGAAACCCTCCCCCGGATATAAGCTGGATGCTGCCCAATGGCACATGGTTTTCCAGCAGCATCAGGACATCCCAGTTTTTCACAGGAAGCAATGGGACCCTGACCATCTACAGTCCCGAGAGACACCACGCCGGGCGCTACCGCTGTGCTGCCCGGAACCAGGTTGGCTACATAGAAAAGCTGATGGTCCTGGAGGTTGCCCAGAAGCCCAGCATCCTCACCCGCCCTGCAGGGCTGGTGAAGGGGGTCAGCGGGGAGCCCTTGTCGCTGCACTGCGTGGCCGAGGGGAGCCCCAAGCCCAGGCTGGCGTGGACGCTGCCAGGGGGCCGTGTGCTGGACCGGCCGCAGGCCAGCGGGAGGCACCTGCTGCTGGAGAACGGCACCCTGGTCATCCGGGCAGCCTCGGCCCACGACGCGGGGAATTACCTGTGCAGGGCCCACAACGACGCCGGAGACTCCTCCCTCACCATTCCCGTCACGGTCGCAGCCTACGCCCCACGGATCGCGGGCAGACCCCCCCCAGCCATCCACACCGTGCCAGGGGCGGCAGTTCAGCTCCACTGCGCCGTGCTGGGCATCCCAAAACCAGAAATTACCTGGGAGTTACCTGACCGCTCCGTACTCTCTACGGCTCACCCGGGCCGGGGGCCTGGGGGCGAGCTGCTCCACCCCACGGGGACTCTGCTCCTGCAGAACCCCCGACCCTCCAGTTCTGGCATGTACAAGTGCACGGCGAGGAATCCCCTTGGCACTGACACTGCAGTCACCTTCGTGCACGTCATCTGAGGCAGAAACCAGCAGGAATGGTGGGGAACACAGGCTGCAGCCGGGCTGGGCTCATCCCTGCAAGGGCTTTAATCAAAGGCAGCCACAAGCACGTGAGTGCCTGAACACATCCACAGCATTCAGCCTGCAGTCACTGGGCAAAAGGAGAGAGGAAAGGGAAAATTAGCTCTAACATCATTTGCTAGCATTGGTTATCTCAGTGTTCATGGGATTTAAATGAAAGCAAAATTAAGGCACCTCTGCTCTGCAAAGTAATAGCAAACATTGACTATCAAACGTGATAACTTTCTGGAAATGTGCCCGGAGAGCTCTTGTTTGGACAGAGTTTTGCATCAGTTCAATACTGCCCACCTTGTATGACTGTCACAAGCAGGGATCAGAGAGGGCAAGGACACCTGGGAACAGAGGAGCAGGTTTATTGGGATGCAGATTACCTTCTTAATGTGTTTTAATATTTAGTATGTTTTTAAAATAAATATCCAATGATGTAACAAGTAGTGAAGCATTTTTAATAGCACAGCTGTGGTTGCCACAGCTCTTTTCTGCAGAGCTGGCACAGGGGCCAGGAGCTGGGGAGGGCAGGAGGGTGTCCTGCACAGCAAGGACTCAGAGAGCACCTGAGAACTCTCAGAACACCTGCTCTTGTCCTGCCCTGCAGTCTCCCACCAGGGCTGCTCAGCCTGCAGAAGAGAAGGCTTCAGGGAGGCCCCACTGCAGCTGATCCCTGTGCAGCACTGAGCACAACGGGATCCACACCCCAAGCTCAGCATCTACCATCCATCTCTGGTCTCTCAGCTTTACAGATCTGCCTCCTAAATCCCCAACTGTTTTTCTCACTAGACCCAGTGAAAATGCATGTGCTTCTAATGCTTTTAATTAAGTGATTCTTTGGAAATGTGATGTGCTGAACAAAACTGGAGTAATCCTGTACCCTAATAACTCCGTGGGTGCTGCAGAAACCGCCCGAGCTTTGCTCAGCAAAACCTGCTGCTTACTGAAGGCAGTTTCAGTGTTTTACAAGACTTCAGCATCTTTTCCCTTTCTGAAACCAAATCCTTCACTTAAAACATGTTGTGTAATCTCCTGGCTACCAGGCTATAGTAACTGCTGACGTTAGTCAGTGACACTAACCGGCACACAGAGGTTTTTTGGGGACATAAACCCAACCCACAGCACCTTCTGCTGTGCAGGTGCTGGCAGAGGAGTCTGCACCAGGCAGGTGCCCATTGCAGTGACACTCTCCCATCAGTTTGTTCAAGATATAAGAACTACTGAAAAACCCCTCAAAAATGGATGAAAAGTATATAAGATTAATGCTTTTTAACTCAAATGCTGCAATTTCAGCATGACTGTATTTTCTTTACTTTTCTATAGTAAACTTTTCCTAGTTACCCTCACCTACCTTAAATATCTTTGGAAAAACTGTGGAAATAAAGGAAACAAGCATAATGAAATTGAAAAAGGATTTGGCAGTGACAATTGCTGGGTAAAATCATTCCCTAACCCAGCAAAGGCTCCAATCCAGCAGAAAGTCATGTCTCAAAAGTGATCCAGTTTGTTCAACTGTCTTCACGCAACTCTGGTTTATTACTAACAATTTCATTTAAAAAGATCTTCAAACAGTAAACCCCATTTCCTCCCAGCCTGTTAGCAGTACAGCCTAAAAATCAAAGGCCCCAGGAGCAGTCCCCTGTGATGGGACATAGCAGGGGCTGGAGGTGCCAGGCAGCAGGGACACTCCACAAGGACAGCACGGGCACAGGGACAGGGAGCAGTGCCAGCCACCAGCACCTCGCGTGGCCAGGAGCTCCCTTCTTTGTCCACAGGGGACAAAGCCCATCTTGTCCCTCCTCTCACCTCTCCCCACGAGTTCCCTGTGTGACTGGAATGCTGCACAGCTGCATTCAGCCACTTTTAAAACCATTCCACCAAAAAAGCCCAGTGGCAGACAGCTGGAAGCAGCAATGATCCTTCCCTGCAGCTTATAATACAGGTGAGTTGTGTTTAGAGCTTCAGAAATAAACCTTTAATATTTATAACTGGAACCAAACTTTTAAACTTCTGCTTGGAGAAGTCACAGTAACGTTTTTCAAATCATCACGAAATGCTGCCCTCTGGAGCCAGTAAATCGCTGTAAAACTCTAATTCACTAACTAGAAGAAACAAGACAATCCCACACAAAATAAAGCACAGATCCGAAATACTGAAAATATGTGACCCTGTGGATTTATTACATCTAGCAGATGGCAAACTAGCCACCATGGCTCTTGGTATGAACACAGAGGAAATAACCCAAAGGGCTTTTGTTCCTTTAATTGTCCCTTTCTCCCTTCACTCCCCGCTGAGTCCCACCAGCTCTCTGACACTGCCACCACAGGAGCTTGTTCTGGCTTATCCACCCACAAAGTTCAACACCTTAGCAGAGACAGAGCTACAGCTGAGAGCAGAAGAGCCCTTTGAGACCCCACAGCTGGCAAGGGAGTCAGCCAAACAGAGAGAGAAACAGGACAGGGTCACAGGTCTGCAGGCTGTGCCCCCCCCAGCTGGGGCGAGGGGCTGGCTGTGCAGGAAGAAGCTGGGCTGAGGAGGGGCCCCCCAGGCTGTACTTCCAGGTGTACCCCCAGGTGTGCCCCCACAGGGCCGGGGGCTGCCTGAGCCATCAGGGATGGCAGTGAGGAGCAGGGGGAGGCACTCTGTGTGAGCTGGCCTGGGCACAGTCCTCAAATACACAGCAGGAGATGTTAATTCATACCTTGCTAACTCATAAATAATGCCCATTTTCCTACTGAATTATGAAAAGACAGAGACAGGTCCTTTGCTGCTGGCAATGCTGTGAACTCCACGTGAGGTCTGGTAATTCCCACTGACAGCTCCAGGCACATCCCAGCCTCAAGAGCAGGTTCCTTCTCCAGGCCATGGTCAGGTGGAGCACCAGGACAGCTCAAAGCATCAGGATACAAGCAACATGAAGAACTCCACTGAAACATCAAAAAGGCCAGAGAATCATCTTAAAATTACAGCTACTTTAACCACAGCATATGGGCAATGCAGCTGGATGTTAGGGGAATACATACCAGCACATCCATGGGCAATGCAGCTGGATACTGAGGGAATGAACACCAGCACATCCATGGGCAATGCAGCTGGATGTTAGGGGAATGAACACCAGCACATCCATGGGCAATGCAGCTGGATACTGAGGGAATGAACACCAGCACATCCATGGGCAATGCAGCTGGATGTTAGGGGAATGAACACCAGCACATCCATGGGCAATGCAGCTGGATACTGAGGGAATGAACACCAGCACATCCATGGGCAATGCAGCTGGATGCTGAGGGAATGAACACCAGCACATCCATGGGCAANAGCTGGATGTTAGGGGAATGAATACCAGCACATCCATGGGCAATGCAGCTGGATGTTAGGGGAATGAACACCAGCACATCCATGGGCAATGCAGCTGGATGTTAGGGGAGTGCCAGCGCATCCACACCAGGGCTGGCCACACTGGTGCCAGGCATGTTTTCAGACTCTTGCTCTGAGTGACTATTCAGCTCAGGAACCCACAGCCCCAACCCCAGTAGAAGGGAAAGAGCCTCAAACCCCAGACCAAGCTGCACAGCAGGACAGTTTAACTGTGTGAGGCTTTTCCAGGCTGGTTTCCATTTGAATGGGACCTGGGTTTAAACCAACATGTTTGGTCTCAACATACCTTGAACAGGAAGCATTTCAGAAACTGGCACATGCAGTGGCAGCTACACCTTACCCCAAACAAGAGGAAGCAGATACAAACCTGAGGAGGAGTCAGCAGGGCTGCCAGGCCCTGGCGATGCTCTCGGAGCACTCGTCCCCCAGCTCCTCCTGGGGACCAAACACACCCATCAGCCAGACAGAAACGGGGACAGGGCCCACCACCACACTGCTTTCACTATTAGAAAACATCCACTTTCTGCATGAATCATTTCCGCGTACTTTTACTAAATTTAAGCAAGTGGCTTTGCAAGGTTTTTGGGTTTTTCTCTTTGAAGAACGTAAGTTTTCTTTTCATCTCTTCTTTAAATGCAACACAGAAAGTACATAATACAAGTGCAGTGTCCCAAACATGACTAAAGGTAACTAAGTGTCTTGCAGGGTTCCCAAATTTATTAGAATATTAAGAAAATTGTAGAAATCTCTTCCCACACCCGCATTCCTCTATTTTCTTATTTTCTTCTTGTTCTCCTTGTTATCGCTAGGAATGTTTCAGTCTCTCCTCTTTTTCCAAGAGGCCTTCCCAGACAGTAGGAGTGAAAGGATTAAAACATGAGCACAGAAAGCAATTCAAAGGAAATGCTGAAAATGACATACATGACACTTATTTTTAATTTCTTCACTGAGTGCATGTAAGCCCTTTGGTTCTGCTCAGGCCCTCCTGGGGAGGTGTTTGACAGGTCTGAGGCGAGCATCCCATCGATGAGGACCCCCAGCATATCCAGCACGGCCGTGGACAATTCACTGAGAGTAGAGACAAGTGTTATCCTGGGGAGCTGGGGCTGCCAGGAGACCCAGAGGTCTGATTCATGACAGAGGCCCCAGAGGCAGCTCGTCAGCACAGACTGCCAACAGAGCCAGGAGGAATTACAGTGTCCAGCAAGAGAAAATGCTCCTGGGAGGAAAAGCGAGAATAAAGGCTCCAGTGCTCTCCCAAAGGGAGGCACCCCCACAGCCAGCACAGAACCTCTAAATCAAGCAGTAACAGGATCAAAAGGTAACAATTACACACATGCAGGCTGAGTTTAAAGCTCTGAGGAAGGAATCTGCTGTTTGAACAGTGCAGAGGTTCTCGCTGGTCTGCAGACCCGCAGCCCCCGAGTGATGATCTGGGGCTCAGCAGGGGCAGTCTGGGTGCTCCCCTGCACTGTGTCAAACATGCCCCCCCTGTAAAGAAGCACACAGCTGGCAGGGCTCTGCACACCCCGAGCAGCACACGGCACAGGGATCACCCTGGAACAAAAGAGCGAGCCAGCCCCCAGCCCTGGGCACTCTGCAGCTCCTTGCTCCTGACCACCCCCTCCCGAGCAGCTGCTGCATCTTTTCAAAACACCAGGATGGCCTCAAGCTTTGTTACCAGGTTGAGATGCAGTTGCATCATCTGCCTGGCTTTGGCATCGTCCTGGGACTGCTCTTCTCTCCAGCTACTGAGGATCTAAGAAAGAGCAGAGGACTAAGGTTGTTTTCTTCCTGTAATGGTCTCCCTCTAAGTATTTGTGGCCTTTTAGCTATAAGGAATCATAAAAGATTATTGACCTCTTTATCCTTCTCTCTATTTAAGGCTTAGAATAGACTGAGAAAACCAATAGGAAGAAGTTAATTTGTAAAGAGCTGATGATCTGCTGTCATTTGTGTGACTGCATCTTCCTGTTACAGAAAAAACCCAATCAGCTTTGTTATGCATTTCTTAGCAATATTGCTTGAAACACACTATTTCACAACTGGTAAGTCATTAAATCTCCTGCACTGCATGCAGCTTCCCAGCAGGATCTGGTGGGGTCTCCAGATGAGAAATGCCCAGAAACTCAGGGAACCTGGACCAGCTGCAAATCAGGGGAAACCCAGACAATGAAAGGAAATCCCAAATGGCAGAAACCAGGGGGGGAAAAAACATCAATGGAATGAGTTTCCCTGGGATGTGGAGCTGTGTCACAGCCTGGAGCTGAGCTGAGAGGCAATGTGGGAAATAACAATGGCACCAATTCTCACTGTCACAGCAGCTGACAGAAACTGAGCTCAGAGAAAGGAGGCACGACCTCGGGCACTGGGCATGTTCAGCCTGAGGGAGCTGCTGGAGGCTGGAGCAGGAGTGGGTGGGAGCAGGAAGTTTGGAGCACCATGAGCAGAGGCTGTGAGTAAGCTCAAGAGAACCGAAGGAGAGCTGCAGGCACAGGCCAGTCCGGGACCAGGAATGTTGCTTTTTACAATATGCAAAACTCTTAATCTGTGCCAGCTGGAGAGGGTGACAGGTTTTCCTAAAGAAGGGCAGTTTTAAACTTATTAAACCTTTCCAGGACCAAGCAAGGGAGTGGCAAGGCATGGTCCAGGGCTAACACCTTTATTGTTTTTCCTAGAAAGAACTGAAATCAGACTCCAGTTCATTACATTTCTCTGAAACAAATTTAGGAGAAAAGATGTATTCACACTTAAAAGAGGAGCAAGGCCTCCCCATTTTTCCCTCCTGGGACTGTTCCTTTTGGCACAGCACTGTAGTTTCCCTGGGTTTACACCATGACTTACACGTAAAACTGCTGACACACACCCGCCTGACAAAGGGCGCTCACGGTTCTGTGCCTGTCTTACCTGAGTAACTTGATTGTGCAGGGCTGTAAGGAGCCCTTCCCTTTGCTCCTGACCCTCAAGGCAAGTGAGTGCCAGTGACAGGAAAGGCTGCTGGCTCAGCAGGGACATGCTTTAGGAGAAGCAAACACAGCACTTTGTTAGTAAAGTTATTTTGATACTTCCCATCCTCAGTCCCTTCCTTGTTTTGGCTACGCGTTTTCCCCTTAAGTGGCACTGCTGCATCTGTGTCTGTTTCTGTTTTAGTCTATTAAAGTCTTGGCAGAGGCATTCAGGACCAGTCAGGAAGGCAGAGTCCCAGCCAGCCCAGCTGCACAAGCTGCCACTGAGATCCCCCAGCTCAGGGGGGCCCTGGGGGAGCAAGAACTGCCCACACCCGAAGGCCTGACCCAGGAACACAGCAGGTTATTCCAAGACTGCTTTGGCTGACCGGGAATGTCATTTTGGTGGAGATAAGGCAGCTAAAGTTTCTAATCCATGCTTGTGGTCCGAAGTAGGTCCCAAGGAAGTTTCCCCTAAAGGCTCTGGTTAGAACAAGAGCTGCCCTACTTGCTCTAAAATTCCAGCATGGACTTAATTCAATAGAATGTCTAGCATAACCCCAAGAAAGTACAAACACATTTCAGTCATCGTGGAAGAATATTTTACTGAAGGAAAATCAATAAAGATTAAGTAACTAAAATTCTCGTACATTTGGAGCTAGAGATGAGCTTAAACTTAATTCCCAACAGGAAGCAAGTGACACGACAATGGTGGGACCTTAACAGCAAGGAAATTTCCTACAGCCACAGAAGGGGAGAGACAACAAGTGCTCTAACTGTTCCTTTAAATCCCCAACATTTCCCATCACCAAGCTGCAAAGCAGCCCCTGGCAGGTGGGTTATAAAGCTGCCACATTTCTTCCTCTAAACCAACAGTATTTCATCAGACCAAATGACATCTGAAACAGCTTTTCCACAGGCCTTCAAAGCGTGAGAGGAGCCCCAGGTCTCACTTAGACACTGAGCCCATCTAAGAAGCCTCTGACATGGAACTCTTCACTCTCCAAGAAGCTGCCACTGCTGCTGCCAATGCCAGTGTCACCTGCAGGGCAGAGGCACAGGGAGAGCTCCCAGCCTGGCCCCTGGAGGAGGGACAGACAGACGGGCAGCTGGGACTGCAGCGAGGCCAGCACCTCCAGAAGGCACCACTGACTGTGCACCACCAGAGCACTGGCCTCTGGCTTCATGTTGCAAAGCACCTTTTGAATGGGTATTTCAGAAGCAGGATAAGGTTTATACAAACCAGCACAACCAAAGGCACCACATGCTCAGCTGGAAAGGCTGAGTGAAAGGAATTGCTTTGGCAGATAAGGAACAGTTGAGTTACCCACTCTGCTCAGATGCCCCTTTTCCAAGTCCTGTCTCTCCCTTTGATTTATTGCCATTCTGTAGTTCAAGAGACAAGCTTGACCAGTGGCCCCTCAGTCTTACTGTGAGCCCACACCTTTATCCAGGAAGGATGAGAGGGATAATTATCTCCTGGCAGGGAGATAATACAGTGAAGAGAGTGGCACCAAGGCCACATGAACCTAAAGCCACTCCAGAATGCTCTGGTAAAACTGGAGCTGCTTCCGCAGCACAGAACTGCAGCAGCTACCATTTACCTGATGCTTTTCTTCAGCAAAGCCAGTAAAAATTTTGAATTACTAATGCAGGGTGCCAACAAGCTGAACTAGTGCCAAACCAAAGGCAGTTACCTGTTAGGAAAACAGCACTCACCATTTGTGGAGAGCTGCTCAGAGTGAGGCTTTTGCAACTTCCACCATGGCAGACGCCCAGGATTTGTGGCAAAACATAGAAAACTCATCTGAGATTTCCTATCTATATTTGAGAGGGACTGGCCTGAGTTTAAATGTACTGGGACTCAGGGGTGGAGGTTCGGGGTCAGCATCTGAAATAGCCACATGTGCCTGCAGCCTCTCCACTGGGGTTGGCTCACCAGGGAAGTCTGTCTTTGACCTGGAGCCTGCACTCCTCACGTGCTCCCTGCAGGAGCAGGACAGCAGCCACATTCCTCCCTTGTTCTCAGGGTTTTCTTTCCCAGGAGCATTCCCCCAGCAGGGAACCAGCATGAGCTGTTTCCCACATAAACACTGGCATAAACACATCACACAGGACTCTGCACAACAAGCATCAAAATTGCTTTCAGGACTGCAAACACAGCTCCCACTTCGATGCTGTTGTGAGCAGCAGCCAAGAGGTGACAACCACATGAAGAAAGAATTCCAGGAAATACTTTCTCTGTGGCAAGAAGGGGAAATCTTGTTAAAAATGGGTGTTTTTTACCAACTAACATTTCCTTTGTACAAAATCCTCCTCAGCTAGAACAGCTACAGAAGCTCAAGAACTGAAGAAAGCACTGAATCTTCTGACATTGAAATGCAGCCTAACAGGTAAGTGATTAATTCAGCTGGGATATGAGGTTATGATGGATTAATATCAAAATAAGCTGTGGGCACTGAAATAGAAAAAGAAGCCTGCTGGTTCACTGTGTCCATGTGAACAGTGAACTTAACCACAATGAGACACTGAAGCCCATGTTGGGTTTGACACCACAGATTTAGGAAATTACTTCCCTTATCTCACCTGCATGACAAATGAGGCAAAATTAGGTGCTGTAAATGCTTGAAATCACACTCTCCATTTCCATGTAAGGCTCCCAAACAGCACAGTGTGCATCCCTGTTAGTGCCTCTGCCCTTCTCAGCACTGCCAAGTGTAGAGAATGAATAAGTTTCAGCAAATTCCTGTAGTTTCCTGCATGCAAACCATTTTCCAAATAAATAAGATTATTGGTATCAACTTCTTAGTAGTGAAACATCTGCAATTTTGAACTTGCACTGTGGATATTTTCACCCATGAAAATATGCAGCCATCAGAAACCAACTATGTGTTCACTTGCTGCAATGGAAGGCTGAGGCAGCTGACAGCTCACCCGTTTGCTGGAGAAAGAGGCACAGCTGGGGTGTCCTGAAGGAGCAGCTGCCAGGTCATCCCTGCCCCAGCTCAGCACCTGGGTCCCCACAGGCCATGGGAGGTGGGACAGGGACATAAGGATCTGCCCCAGTGCCAGGCCTGGAAATGTTCTTCCCCACAGCCCCATTTCAATGGAAATGCAATGACTTCAGCAACTGGAATTAGCATTTATGGCCTTGAGTTGTTAAAAAACAGGAAAAGAACAGCAAGATTTTTGATGGGCAAGAGCATGGAGCAGGCAGGAGCTGAGGCTGCACAGAGCAGGGCAGGGGCAGCTGAAGACTGACTCAGGTACTCTGCATCATCCCATCAGAGAGACAGGAAAAAGTTGCAAAGAAAAAGCTCTAAGCACTGCTCAGATTTTACATTAGTCCTGAAAATGTAAAACCTAGTAAAAATCAATCAGGAATCTCACTAAAAGGCTTGAAAATTCAACTAGACACGAGACTGAATTTGTGCTCTACATTTCATGCAGAATGGAAGCCGAACTACCTCTCTAAGGAGATGTGTGGTAAATAGGCACTCAGAAGATACTGAACTTACCCCCAGGGACAGAGGTGTGTGAGGCACCCAGCCCCGGGGACAGAGGCGTGTGAGGCCCCTTCCCTCAGGGACAGAGGTGTGTGAGGCACCCAGCCCCGGGGACAGAGGTGTGTGAGGCCCCTTCCCTCAGGGACAGAGGTGTGTGAGACCCCTTCCCTCAGGGACAGAGGTGTGTGAGACCCCTTCCCCCAGGGACAGAGGTGTGTGAGACCCCTTCCCTCAGGGACAGAGGTGTGTGAGGCCCCTTCCCTCAGGGACAGAGGTGTGTGAGGCACCCAGCCCCGGGGACAGAGGTGTGTGAGGCCCCTTCCCTCAGGGACAGAGGTGTGTGAGGCCCCTTCCCCCAGCTCCATGCCACTGTGACAGGTCACTGCAGGATCCTCCCCCCTGCCCGGCCAGCACTGCCATCAGGAGGGAGACAAGCCACAAAATCAACTGGCATTAAAGAATTTTACTTCAGAGATGCCATGCAGTGTAGTGTGGGATTTGGGGCATGATTCAGGGTTATGTAACAGCTTAAGAAACAGCAGAGTTGACTCACCCCAGTGCAAGTTATTTTCTCTCTAGTCTAGAGTGAAACTCGTTTGGCTGCATTTACATGTTCCCTTTTGTGCTCTTACAAAACTGCTTCCTCTCAGCTGCTCTGCCCTGCCAAGGATGCCCCACACTCCAGAGAATCACAGACAGGTTTGGGTTGGAAGGAACTTTAAAGGTCATCCCATTCAACCCCTGCCATGGCAGGGACCCCTCCCACTGTCCCAGGCTGCTCCAGCCTGGCCTTGGGCACTGCCAGGGATCCATGGGCAGCCACAGCTGCTCTGGGCACCCTGTGCCAGGGCCTGCCCACCCTCACAGGGAAGAATGTCTTTTTCATATCCAATGTAAACCTAGTCTCTGCCAGTTTAAAACCATTCCCCCAGTAAAAACTCTTATTACTTTTAAAAAACATATTTTTCAAAAATCTATGTCAACAAAATTCATAATATATAAATTACACATTTAATAAACAAAACACCCATTGTAGCAGGAGGCAATGACCCAATGCAGAACCTTCCCTCATTTCCAGACTTCAAACAAGCAAAGATTGTCCTGAGCTGTTCAGTCTGAAACAGCACAACTGCTGATACCAAACTGCTCCTGACTGACTGACAGAGTGCCTGCTGCTCCTGCCTCCCTTCTGAGAAACTACACAGACTGATTTAGCAAAGTAGCTCAGAGTACTTTACACATTTTCAGCAACAGGGATGAAAGTGAAAATGATTGCAAAAGCAAGGCAGAAAACAAAGAGGTGGAAGGGATGTCTGTAGAGCCCGTAACCCAGCAGGGCTCACCTGCCCCACACACACGCAGCAGAGCTGCCTCAGGACCCTGCCCAGCATCGAGGAGTTAATGCTGTGAGCTGAGGGGTTCTCCAGGAGATCCAGCCTGAGCTCCAGGTCCCACAGCAAGCTGGAGCTTGAAGGCTGAATGTTGCTGCAGATGGTCTGCTCCACCTCGGAACATGCACCCCTGGGGACCAAAACCAGAGAGCTGCCTGCAAATGCACGCTGCAGGAAAGCTGCTGCCATGACAAAATCCTGGCTGGCTTAGCACTCCATACACGTGTTCAAACTCATTTTGGATAAGCAGCATCCACCAGGTAATAAGGCTGATACACCCAGTTCGTTCAAGTTTTCCTGCAAACAAAGTCTTGAATATCCAAATCACTTCTTGGACATTTCAAGGACTGAAATTGTGAGCAGCTGGGTAAGGCCCAACATCCTCCTCCCCAGCACCTTCCTGGGACATCAGGCATCCCTGCAGGGTATATAACCTCACTTCCCAATACTGCTACTGCCTTCAGGCGTCATGACCCAGTGAGCTGCAGTGGGGCAGGGGGAATTCATTAAAGAGAAATGAGAAAATTTATCCAAATTAAAAGCTACATTTGATAATAAGGTGGCTTAACAGACAGGGTCTGGAAATCAGTAAATAGAGAAAAGATACTTAAAGCTCATATTTTGACATCAATGATTAGTCAAAAGGGCATGTGAAGTGGTTTTCTTCAGGGATAAAAATAGGTGTTAGTGAGGGATGCAAATTTCACACCCAAAATATTCCTAGGAGCGTTTTTCTCCAGCATGAAGTTTTACATCACAGGGACAAATTTCAATAATTAGCCCAACTGGGAACACTTGCTCATTACTAAAAAGAATCTGTGAATTGAAGTTAACTTAAAATATGTCCTGCAGCCCTGGGACCCCCCTGTCACTGCCAGCCCTTGCCTGCTGCTCCACATCCTGGTACCCCAGGGCAGGAGGACGAGGCCATTAGCAGGGTAATTAATTACAAGAAGGACAGTGCCTGATGTTAACAGACAGTGCAACGGCAAAGACAGAAATCCAGTGAGTGCTCCACTCTGGGACAGCCCTTGCACCAGAAGCAATGCTGAAGGAGTGGTCAGGAGATAGAATCTTTAAAAAAAAGTGAAAGAATTATTTTAAAAGAGGAAGTTAAGGGAAGATAAGTAACTGTTCCAGGCACATGAAACCAAACACACCCCTCCCTCACTGACACACACTCAGAAGACACTGCAGAGGAGACCAGAACACAGCAATCCACAGAGGGTGAGTCTCTATATGTGAGCATTTGTGAATTGTAATGTATTATTGCTTCAAACCGATTGAGAGAAACAGCTGGGCTTACAGCAGGCTAGAAAGGAGCTGAAAATGTTACTGTGAACGTGCAGTGGGGTTGGGTGTTTCGAAAGAAGACCAACAAGAATGTAATGTTATTACCTTAAAGGTAGCTGTTTCAAAATGTATACAGAAATTTTATTAACAATTTTCAGGAATTTCTAAATCCACTTCATAAAAAAGGTGCTTCCAAACAAGTTCTGTGTATCATATCTTTACCAAATTACTTAATATCTTGTATTATTACTAGATGCTGTTCTGACTTGTTATTGTAGATTAACGTTAACAAAACTTGTTATTTTTGTTGTGTTACTGAACTTTAGCTTGTAAGCAGAAGAAATTAACACAGAGCTCAGACACTTGTGTGGTTCTGTATTTCCTATCTCTTTTCCCTGGTGTTTCTGATTAAAGGCTACTGCTGCCTGGTGTCTGTAATCCTATTAAAATATCATTACTAAGAAATACTTTCCTGCTCCCTGTGAAATGGAACCACAAATCTGAACTATGCAGACCAAACTAGGGACACAAACCAGGAGGGGAAACAGCAACTGGGGCAGTGTGTGAGCATCTCAAGACGTGGGTTTGCATCTGAAAGGTTTCCATTCCTCCTTTACAAAGTAAAAGCCAAAAATATGCCATACGGGAATCTAATTCTTTTTAAACTTAAAAATCAAGGAAATTAACATTGAAGCATAAAACTTTACAAACTCAAACACGTTTGTGCCTCTCCCCGCACGAACGGAAACCTTTACAGAGCACTACAAGTGCGGCAGCTGAGATTTGGCAGGTTTGCCATCCAGCGCTGCCCGCAGAGCAGCCGGGGAGCCCCAGAACCGAACCAGGCACCCCCAGCCCGCGAGGGCAGCGGGCTGAGGCGGGTCCGATGCCGCGGGGTGAGGCTGCACCCAGGGGGTCCCGAGCTGCGGGCAGAGCAGCCCCTGAGCCCACCCAGACGGGACCGAGCATCCCCCGGGGACCGAACAGCCCCCGGGGGACCGAGCATCCCGCTGGGACCGAGCATCCTGCTGGGACTGAACATCCCCCGGGGACTGAACAGCCCCGGGACCGAGCATCCCCCAGGGACCGAATATCCCCCAGGAACCGAGCATCCCCCAGGGGACCGAGCATCCCCGGGGGACCGAGCATCCCCCGGGGGACCGAGCATCCCCCAGAAACCGAGCATTCTGTAGGGACCGAACATCCCCCAGGAACCGAATATCCTGTGGGGACCGAACATTCCCCAAGGAACAGAGCAGCGCCCAGGGGACCTCGCATCGTCCAGGGACCGAATATCCTGCGGGGACCGAACATCCCCCAGGGAACCGCACAGCCCCCGGGCACCGCCNTCCGGGTACCGAGCATCCCCCAGGGGACCGAGCATCCCCGGGGGACCGAACATCCCCCGGGGGACCGAACATTCCCCAAGGAACCGAGCAGCGCCCAGGGGACCTCGCATCGTCCAGGGACCGAATATCCTGCGGGGACCGAACATCCCCCAGGGAACCGCACAGCCCCCGGGCACCGCCCGCTGCCCCAGCACGGGCAGAGGAGCTGCGTCAGTGAAGCAAAGGCTGCAGAGGCCACGGCGATTGCCACGGGATGCAAAGCAAAGGGAAAGCCCAGCAGCCTGCACCAGTCTGTGAGCGGGGTGACGGCGATTCCTTCACCGCCCACCTGAGCAGGTCTCCAGACGTGCTCCTCAGGCAGTGCAGGACACGCACAGGCCCTACAGCTCAGCTGAAATGCACTGCTCTGGAGAGGAACACTCAGAGGGACTCACAGCGTGCTTCACCGCCCCACACAACCTGCAAACCAAACCACCCCGAGTTTGTGCCATCAACTGAGAATGGTGTCCCATACTGTCACAGACCATACCAACCCCTCTGTCACCTGGGGAAGGTGACAGACCCGCACAGGCCGGCAGCCTCCCCTCACACCTGCTGTCACCTGTGGCACAGGCCCTCAAGGAGCCCAGGGCAGAGGGGCCAGGGGCAGGAAATCAGGATGCACACCCCCTCCTCGGCCAAGGCTACAAAGGGAGGGCTCCCAGCAGCCCCCGGCAGTGGCCACAGGCTGCAGAGGTGAATCGTGCTCCCCACAGCCCTGAGCTCACCCACAGCCCCCAGCAGCACTGCGACACTGCTACCTGAACCCAGAGACTTTTCTGCTGAAGAGACCAAAGCCACTCCTTGGAAAGGTGCAGGTGCCACCAGCCCTTGGAAGGGCTGTGCAGGCTGCTCAGAGCTGAGGAGGAGGCAAGCCACCATCCAGACACACACAGCCCCTTGTGTGGCTCCCAGCCAGGCTCAGCTCGTTCAGCAGCTGAGGACACACACAAACTGAAAGGGATGCCAAGTTAAGCACCTAAAACAGGAGCAAAAAAAATCCCCCCAAAAACATTAAGGATAAACTGTGTGGCAAACAAAAATGCAATTCACTAGAGAACAAGGAGAAGAGGGAGCTACACAAATGGTTAAAATAGAAAAAACATCCCTCAGAGCTACTCCTCAGAAATCCACGGTATTTCAGGTAATCAGATGTGTTACTGAGTAATATGATGGTTTGGTCCAAAACAGCAAAGCCCATCCTAACATCCTTTCTGCTAAAATGATCTAGAATTGTATTAATTTTGAAAGATTTAAAAATAAAATGTATGTATTGATTCTCCACAACTATCACAGCACAACAGAATGGAGAAGTGCCCAGCATTCTGTTTCAGAGGCCAGGAAACTGAAACAGAGACAATCACATGGCATCAATTCTGGGGAATTTGCAGTCCAGATCTTGTGGTTTTCTGGCTTCATAGAAAATGTACTGCAGCTCTATCCTGACATAATTCCTTAAAATGAATTCTGCTCACCTGTACTGCAAAGTCTGTAAGTCCATTGATGTTCAGGGCTGGCTCCATGAGATCCAAGATGAGCAGGATGTGGTGAGCCAAGGGCACCTTTTTCATGAGGCCAGGCTGGTGATCTGCTCGAGGCCACTGCTGGAGATCTGGGAACAGGAACATCACAAATCAGAGGTGACTGAGGGCTGCTCAGGTACAGCAGCACCCTGGAGGTCACCATTTGCCACACTACCTGAATGTCACCTGATGTTGATTGAAATAGGACAGCTGCTGCAATTTTGTGAACTGGTCTCCTCTGGTTTGGTATCCCCGGCCTTCTGTCCTTCATCCTCAACTGAACAGGTATAAAAGGTTACCTCAGTAATTTTATATTTAATAGAGCCCTAACAGGTTTCCATTATGACTGATTTCAAAGACAATAAAAATCTTAGTAAAGGTTTACTCATGACTAGACAAACCCTCGTTTCCCCAGTTTTCCACTATAAGTGGGACAGATAAACCAGAGCATGAAACACTGGCAGAGCTGTGAGGTTATCCCAGTCTGGAGTGACACTCCAGAAGAACTGCAAGCACTCACTCAGTGCCACCAGGAAGGTAAGGGACATGGATCACTCACATTCCAGGCTTTAGCCCAACACAAGCATCTGCAGCCAGGTGCTACAATGGAAAACTGGGATTTGTGGTGGCTGCTGGTCATTCCCAGCCACTGTGGGGCAGGGCAGCAGCTCAGCCCTCTCCCAGTGACTGCCAGGTGGAGGAAAACAAAATTATGGGATGATGTGCATGGCTCCAGACAACGTGCTGAGCTCCCAGCACCCCAACAGCAGAGTTAGAACATTTATCACCCATTTCTGTAGTGCTCTTCTTGTTCAGGATTTTGGGGATGTCTTTGGTAACCTCCTTCAGCTGATGCCTTGCTTCTCCACACTCCTCACCCACACCATAAAGGAGAATTCACAGAATCATGTACTGGTTACATTCACAGCTCCAGGATTCACCCTGAAAAGACAGATACAGGTGAAGCCTCTCTGCCTGTCCCTGCCATCACCTGTGGAAACAACTCTGCCACAAAAACATCTCCCGTGGCTGTCACCAGGGAGGAAACAGTGCCAAAGGGAAACACTGCAGAGTGGGATAAAAACACAGAAGGGAAAATGCAGTCTGCTATTATGAATTCCATGTGTATTTACAAGGACAGAGTCAGAGGACACAAATGGATGCCACTCCAAACTGTCCCCTGGATCAATATTCTGCAGCAGATCAGTAAACAGAAGACAAATATTTATAAACTGTGGCACTTACTACATACAAATCCAGTGGAAAAAAACCTCCTAAAGTGTTGTCTTGTACATCCCACAGAAATTGAAATATGTGTAGTTTATTTCATTGTAACTGTTTAGATTTAGTCTTTCAGTTACATGTATATATCATACGTTGACTTACAGTACATAGCTTAAAACTTGAAGCACTGTTCTACAAGTCACATAAGGAAGAAATATTTCCTTCAATAATAACCTTCCCCAAAGTAACAAATCACGACTTCTTTCGAGTGCTTTAAAAGTTTTAAGAAGCAAGGCTGTGTACAGAAATAACACTAAGGACTCACAAGGCCAAAAGGGGCAGACAGGAGCACAGCTCTGTGCTCAGAAAAGTTGCACAATCTGACAAATCCCTGCTCCCTTTACAAACAGTGCCTCTGGGAGTCAGTCAAAGGCAGGAAGCAATCTGCTAATTATTTCTTAAAATGTCATTTCTCTCTCTTTTCTACAGAAAACAGAAGCAGAAGCTCGTAGTGCATCATTTCTAATCTGCAACTGTCACTGGCTAGGAAAGCAGTTCAGAGCCAGAGCAAGGTCTAAGCCTCAGGCCTGGGATGCTGAGCTGCTCCTCCTGCCTCTGCCTGCTCCGAGGGATTCCCCAGGAACACTCCTGCCCAGCCCCATGGTGAAGAGCTGCAGGGGCTGCCAGGGACCCCCTTGCTGAGAGCAGCCTCTGCCCAGGAGCACCCAGCTCCTCCTGGTACCTGCCCTTGGCTCCTGGGGACCGAGTGCCCACGCTCTGCCGGGGCTTGTTCCCACAGCGTGGGGCTTGGCAGGTGAACCTGCTTCATTCTTCAAAGCAAAGGCTACATTTTTGTACTTTCTAGGAAGAAATAAAGCTTTGTCAGGGATTTGGGCATCAGCTGAGAGCACAGCAACTCCCCTGAGTGCCTGTTTTACACAGGCAGAACCCAGACAGACAAACAGTCACAGAACCAACTGCATCACCACACATCTGAGAGCTGCCCTTGCTCAGCTGGGGCCCCACTAGCTGAGTGCATTTGTTCACAACACAACAATTCAAAGCTGACTGAAAAGGCTGAAGCCTCATAATAGATAAAACTCTCAATTTCTTCTTTCTTTTTTTTTCTGTTTGTTTCTCCAGGTAGAAGAAATACCACAATGCAAATAAAAGCCACAACCCAATTCAGCTCCTCCAGGAATGACAGCAACTGCACCAGCGACAGCAGGATCAGCCAAGTCATCTTCCCTTTACTCTACACATTTCTGTTCCTGGTGGGGATCACGATGAATGGCCTGGCCATGTGGGTCTTCTTTAAAGTATCCAGTAAATCCAATTTCATTATCTTCCTCAAGAACACTGTGATTTCTGACTTCCTCATGATCTTGACTTTTCCATTTAAAATCCTCAGTGATGCAAAGCTGGTGTCCTGGGTCTTGCGAGGGTTTGTGTGCCAGGTCACCCAGGTTGTGTTTTACTTCACCATGTACATCAGCATCCTGTTCCTTGGCCTGATAACTATTGATCGCTATCAGAAAGCCACTTCCCCCTTCAGAACCTCAACTCCTCGGAGCCTTTTAGCTGCCAAGATCCTGTCCACAGCAATCTGGGTATCAATGTTTGCTCTCTCACTACCCAACATGATTTTAAATAATAAGAAGAAAACACCCAAGAACGTAAGGAAGTGTGCTCTCCTGAAATCAGAGTTTGGCTTAGTTTGGCATGAAATTGTAAACTACGTTTGTCAGCTCATCTTCTGGGTTAACTTAGCAGTCATAGTGGTGTGTTACATCCTCATCAGCAAGGAGCTGTACAAATCCTACAAAAGGACACGATGCACAGGGAAGGGATCTAAAAAGACTGTCAATCTCAAGGTTTTCATAATAATTGCTGTGTTCTTTATTTGTTTTGTGCCATTCCACTTTACCAGAATCCCCTACACCTTGAGCCAAACGAGAGATGTGTTTGACTGCTCTGCTCGGAACACGCTGTTCTACCTGAAGGAGACCACGCTGTGGCTGACATCCCTCAATGCCTGCCTGGATCCTTTTATATACTTTTTCCTTTGCAAATCATTTAGGAAATCCTTGCTGGACATGCTGTGCAAGCACAGGGCAGTGTCAGGGCCCGGGGCACAGACGAAGGGGCAGAATGAGGGGGATGACACTGACGAGACGCCGCTCTAGATCTCAGGGCTTCACGCGCCCCTTCCTGGCCACACACCTTTACTGAGGGTGGCAGGAGCACAAATCCATGAGGAGCATCCAGAACTTCACTGACTTCTTTAGAAATAGCCCTGCAGATGATGCACGAGCACCCTGGAACCACCACCACCGCCTGCAAAAACAGAAAGCTTAAATAACAGAGGAGTCCCCCCGCTCCCAAACTCCACCCTTGCCAAAACAGGAGCTCCCCAGACCCCAACCTCCACGCCTGTCAGAACTGCTGGGAAGAAGTCTGAACTTAAAGGTGGAACTGTGAGGAAAAACCTGAAACGGAATCATGAAATGCTACAGATGATATAAAGAACTGATTTTGCAGAAATAGCTAAACTTGGGCCAGAGTAAAGTTCATGACAACACAAGATCTGAGAAATGCAGATAAAATCCACAGTAGATGTAATTTTTCAATACAGAGAGTTGTCACCTTGTATGCAACTGGCAGACAAACAGAAATCTAAGCCAGATGTAGGGGAGCCATTTGGGCAGATTTTTGGTAACAGAATAACACTTTGCTTATCTTATTTTGTGCTTGCAGTTCCTAATCCATTGACCAATAATTAATAGTTGTATGTCAGAGGAAATTATTTCATAAACAGGCTTATCTTGATATTAATTAAATCCTCAAATTCTTCCCCTTACTACATAAATAAACAAAACTGTATGTTTTCACAGAGGACATTATATTAGAAAACATACAAACACTTGATTTACATCATACTGAGATCCTGGGGAAAGATAGGCTCATGGTAACTTCTTTACTGACGATTAAGGGCAGCTTTTTGCACTATACGAAATACACAACCACTTCCCTTTTTGCACTTGGAAAACTTTAAAAAAAAACAGGGAAGTGTTTTCAAGTACATGACATTTTGAGGTATCACAGCAAATGCACATGAAATATATTGTGGGCTACTGGGATAAACTGGGGTTCATTTATCAGCTCCACAAACAGCTCCAACTGAACAGCGTGTGTCCCCATCACACAAGAGCTCATCCTGCCAAAGTCACGGCCTGTCCACCCTTCCCAGGACATGTCCCTGCCTGCCAGGGCACTTCTGCCACCAAAACCCAATTTCCTAAGAAGTTAAAAAGGTAGCTCACTTATTGCTCACCTAGTGCTACACTTGGCCTTGGGGTTTGTGCACCTCTGATAACCTGCTGGGAAGAAATCACCCTGCCACAAACTGTGCCCTGCCTGTGCTGGGCCCTGCTCCAGCTGGGACAGTCAGTAACTGTCAGAGCACCAGGATTCCCCTGGAGCAGTGTCCAGCCACCCCAGAGCGTGCTCCCCCAGCAGCCCACAGGCCCTAGGCCAGGTCAGCTCCCATTAATGCCCAGGGAGGGAAGTGCCACGTGCCCCACTCCCACCCAGAGCTCATTCCACACATATTTTGCACATACACGTGGAGAGAGAGAGTGGCAATTACCCAGGAGCTGCTTTCCCTGACCCGGTGAGCTGTCCAGACAGCACAGACACATCTGTCCCCAGAGCCACCACTGATGGGTGTGCACAGGCACCTGCTGCCTCTGACAGCTGGGAACAGCATCCAGAGTTCAGCTGGGAAGAAAACACAGAAGGCACTGCCTTGGACACCAGTCCTGGGGCATTGCAGTGGACTGTGACACCCTTATGTGGTCACCAGGAACAGAAGGCAGGCCGGGCAGCCAGGGACACTGGAGACAGTGCTGAGGGTGACTGAGCCCCAGCCATCCTCAGGCTGTTTGCTCTCTGTAGCCATTAAACACTGACACCAGCACCTACATTAACCAAAATATCCCAGGTATGGATGCCCAAACTCCTGCTACAGCTGCAACCTGAGCACCTCCTGGAGCAACCCACAGCTGCCCCAGGAAAAGGCTTGAGCAGGAGCCACTGCCCACAGGGCAGCGAGCCCTGAGCCAGAGCTGTCACAGCAGCAGGCAGCAATAAACTTACACAAACAGCTCCGTTCACAGAGAAACACAGCCAATCCCAGCACTACACCCAACAAACACCATCAATCCACAGCTCTCCACGCAGCAGCAGCTCCTGCCAGGACCAGAAGGTGGCTGTGAGCAGCACAGTGCATCCCCTGGCTACATGGGCAAAAAAAAAACCCCAGGAATCTGCTCTGGAGAGCCAGAGCCAAGCCCAGGCCCCTGTGTCAGTGACACCAGGGGCAGGGAGAGGGGGCAGCCCTCAAGCACCCACTGTCAGGTGGCTCTGAGCACACTCCTGTAAGGCTTTGGCAATGACTGGCGCTGTCCATGGAATTCACACACAAACAACAACTAGGAGCTACATTTGAGGGTTGTCCTGGAATGCTGTCAGGAAACACTCTGTGTTTCTTCATCCCACCAGCCCAGGTGTAGCAGGTCTGTCCCATACACACACAAACCCAGAAATGTGCTGTCTTGAGAGGCAGGGTCAAGTTTCCTTTCCTAGCTGAGGAGCAGATGATCTGCTTTCTCACGCAGAGCAAAGGGAAGAGACAACAGCAAATGTGACTATCTCGGGCGACGCTGAAAATGAGGAAGGAAACCACACACCAACAGAAAAAGGTCTCATCTTTCTACACATTTCCCCACTCTTGACACTTTGCTCAAGGCTTCTGCTGGCAGAGGAACAGCGGATGAGATGGGGACAGCCACAGAGGCCTCTGTGACAGCTGCTGCAGGTTTGTCCAGGTACTGGCATGGTTGGAGTGTTTAGGGATATGATGGGGTTCTGGGGCAGCTGCTGCTCAGGGCTGGGAGCCACCTGTGTGCATCTGATCTTGGAAATGCTATGTAAAGCTGTGCTGAGAAAGGAAAAGTGGGGTTGCTTGGAAAGAATTAGCAGAAGTCACTTACCCATAAGTGGTTGGCTTTTGGGCCACAGCTCTAACATTTCTATTCAATTCTAAAATACACTTCCATGGAAAGGCTAACAGTGGTCCAGGCAGTCTGCTCCTATACCCTGCTATGACATTACCCTAGGCCTCCAAAATAAGCATGAACCTTTTTAACTCTTCAGTGGATGTTAGCTTGTAAACAATTTAAATTTCAGCAAAGATTTAGATTTTTCATGAACCAGAAGGTAAATTGGTTGGGCTGTTTAACACAGGCTCAGGTTTTGTGTTTATTCATGCAAATCTGCTGTCTCTGTAAGGAACATGTAATACTACATACAGAAGGTTGTGTTTTGTGTTCTCTCCCTCCTGTTCACCCAAGTGTGTTTCCAACAATGGGAGACTCTGCAAACACGAGCTCTGTGGGTAATGCCAGTGGAGCACCCTCCTCTGCACAGTGCCACCGTGACACCACTGTCACCCACCTGCTCTTCCCAGTGCTCTACACACTCATCTTCCTCCTGGGACTCGTGCTGAACAGCCTGGCTTGCTGGGCTTTCTTCCACATTCCAAGCACCTCAACGTTCATCGTCTACTTGAAAAACATCTTAGTTTCTGATTTTATAATGACCCTGATGCTCCCTCTGAAGATCCTGACAGACTCTGGCCTGGGGCCGTGGCAGCTCAAGGCCTTTGTCTGTCGCTTCTCAGCTGTAATATTCTATGACACCATGTACATCAGCATAGTGCTACTGGGGCTCATTGCTTTCGACAGATTTCTCAAGATTGTGAGACCTTTTGGGAAGTTCTGGGTGCAAAATCTGACCTCAGCAAAGATCCTAGCAAGTTTGGTCTGGCTCTTCTTCCTTGTTCTCTCCCTGCCCAACATGATCTTGTCCAACAAGACAGCGACGCCCCAGTCTGTGAGGAAGTGTGCCTCCTTGAAGAGTTACCTCGGACTCAAATGGCATGAAGCTGTCAACTACATCTGCCAGTTCATCTTCTGGACTGTCCTCATCCTCATGCTGTTATTTTATATAATTATTGCCAAAAAGGTATATGAGTCTTACATAAAAACACAGAAGAAAGGCAACAGAAGAGAAAAACGGATCAAGGGGAAAGTATTCATCATTTTTACCGTGTTCTTCCTGTGCTTTGCCCCCTTCCACTTCAGCAGGGTGCCCTACACTGTGAGCCAAACGAGTGCCCACATGGACTGCCGCCTGCAGAACCAGCTCTTCGTGGCCAAGGAGAGCACACTGTGGCTGGCAGCCACCAATGTCTGCGTGGACCCCCTGATCTACATGTTCCTGTGCAAGCCCTTTGTGGAGAAGGTGTTCTGCAGGAGGGTAAAGGCTCTTCAGAGAGCAGTCCAGACAAATCCAAGTACTGAACTGGACACACGAGTGTCTCCTACTGAGTCTTGATTCTGCAGCTGCATGCTCTACTCTGCATGTTCATAGAAAACTTGAAAAATAGTTTGGTTTACTTCTGCTGAAGAACACAAAAGGGTGTTTTTGCCAAGTAATATTAACACTCAATAAATGCAGCAAAATGTATTTTCTATGTACACTCACTGCATAGCCTTAATGGCCAAAAGGCTCTTGCTCAAACTGCCTAAGACAATCCACAGGTGAATTCTGTCTGCTTTAAACTAAAACAACTCACTTGCTGTCACCTGAGCAGCTTACTGACTCTGGCTGCTCCAAAGGGCAGTTCAGCTTTATTGGGGAGTAAACCCCAGAGCTGGTGACTGTGTGTGTCAGTAATTCCTACCCTGAGTGTCAGCTTGGCTGCACATCAGGAGTAGAGAAGAGGAGGAACAGAGGGAAGGACACGGTCCCTTCCCATCCCTCCTCGCCTCTGTCACACATGTAATTACTCTCCTGCCACCCACACTGTTTCACCACCCTTCCTCTCTGCTCCCAGCAGCACCCTGGTGGAGGACAGTGCTGGCAGTGCCCCTTTCCCAGGACATGCTCCTCATCGGAGAGAGCAGAGCCCCCAGGACTGCAGCCCCCACCCCCAGAGCCCTGTGCTGCTCAGCCACACCCTGCCCTCAGGAAGGACCCAGAGATGTCCCCCTTGGTGGCATGTTCACCCTTCCCAGTCCCAGCAACAGGCAAGGAGAAGGGAGCAGGGGACACTGCCTAACCCAAGATTCTGGAATTTATGTCACTATTTCAAGACAGCAGTGTCCCTTATCCCCAACCATCCCTTCTCCTTCAGCTCTCCTGCCAGCTTTGCTCTCTCTCACACGTGCCAGACACTTTGATCACCACTTGACTGCTATTTTTAGATATTCATTGTTTACAGCAGCCTAATCCAATCCAGCAGGTTGCTCCATACAGCTTGATTTTCTCAAAGCTGTTTTAGATTGCTGTGCATTAATTATATCTGCCTCTGGGGTTCCCCAGCCATGCCACATAGGGAGATGTATGTCTTATTTAGCAACTTCTACCCACTCCATCTTCTTCACCAGGCATGTTACATACCTTCCACAGCTGTAATACCCTTCCTAACTGGAAACTGAACTAATCTGCAATCAGCTTTCAATTGGCTCTGAATTTCCCTATAAATCAGTGTTATCTCAGCCACTGTCTACCTCTTACATTAAATGCTGTTGCATTAAAGGTTCTCCCCACACACATACACTGTTAGCAGGATTAAATTTGCTCTTTTAAGAAAAGTAAGTATCATAAATTCTTAGCTGCTGAAATAGTCAGCACGTCAGTAACTGCTTAGAGGAACATACAGGAGGCTGGAAACATTCCTCTCAACCTGCTGACACAGCGTGACAATTAACAGAGGGTCCTGAGCTAAACCCTGGCAGAAGAGGGTCTGTACACCAGCTGTGGCCTTCCACAAAGCACAGCTAACACAGAGGTCCCAAGGACTCCCAGCACTGACTGCATCCAGCTCTGGATTTGCAGAGCAGCATGGCAGTGAGAAACTAAGAAGATGCTGAAGAACAGAAATTTCTTTTCCTGTCTGATTTCTGGTTGTGATCGAGGCTCATCCAATGCTGTGCACACACACTGGCAGCTCACACAGCTCAGTGCTAAGAGCCTGTGTGTTAGGGTGGGTGTAACCACAAAATAAGATGAGTTGGTCCTTAAATAAAGGGTGTGCCAAAGGTTTCTGAGGAGTCTTAATCATCTGTTTTTCAGATGTTGCTTCTTAGGTAAGTAAAAGGGAGCCAAAGCTACCAAAGTCTGTAGCAAAGAAGTGAAGGTGACTGCAAGGACAGAACACCTGCTTGATGCACTTAGGGCAAAAAGTCCCTGAAAATTAGCACTTGGGATTTTGCACATTTTTCCTACAAAGTTTTAGATCATTGCCTCCAGATGGAGTAAAAATCACAACAGTTAAAATGGCTCAAAGTTTGGGTCTCTGGTTTTAAGGCTGAAAGAAATCCCCCAAGCAGTATTTTGTTTTGCACGTGATCAAACAGAGCCGTGTTTGGAGAGCAGCTCTCCCCTGGCAGGAGGCCCAGAGCAGGGAGGGAGCACAGCAGTGTGCCATGGAGCCATGGGCTCCCCACGTTCCTGCAGTGCAGCCCACGGATTTGTGCAATTCAGCAAAGTTTACCAGCACATTCAATACAGCAGTCATCATTTTTCCAAACCCGATGTGTCTCCCAACCCACCTGGAATGTGCTGGTACTGCCCTGAGCAAGCCCCTACTGTTCCCTGATACAGCAAACACGAGCACCATTCCCACCTCTCCTGGGCTCACCCCAGCCCAGCACACCATGAGGCAGCAGCAGGGCTCTCCCTTCCCACAGACAAATGTTCCCTTTAATGGCTTTTCCCCACTCCAGACAACCTAGAAACTGAAAACTGGCACGAGGCTTTGAGCCCATTTGTAGAAATGACCCTTGTCCCAGGCTCCCATGGGCCAGCTCACACAGAAGGTACTGACACTTGTCCTAAACATCTCTACAGGTCATTGGCTTCCTGGAAAGGGAACTACAGGACACTCAGCAGGTGAGTTTAATAGGAAATCACTCATTTGTATACACAGAGGCTTATACAAATTTTTTTTATTTTACTCATATTTCAGAAAAAGGAAGCATTCTATACCCTCACCTAACACGTGCACCCTTCAGTCTTTGGACTGCCTCTCCTCAGAGGGACAGCATGGTAATTCCTGGGTGCCCAGAGACTAACTGCTTTTCAGAGACATCCTGACCCTTGGCACAGCTACACACATCCCTCCATCCAGGCTCCACAGCTCTGAGCACTCCCAAAACTCTCACAACACACAGCCGTGCTTCAATTAATTAGAAATGCAAACCAGTGATTTGCATCCTGAACAAGAGCTGGGCAGACAAGTAAAGCAGCCAAAGTCTGACCCACATGATGGCACATGCACAGAGCCAGCAGGGCACAGGGGAGGACTGAAGGCACCAGGACAGACCTGAGCCTACAGACAGGATCAGCCAGCCAAGGCCTGGAACTCCAGGTTCCCTATCAGCACACAGTGAGAAACTTGAGGACAGAGGGAAGAAGAACTGAGCTTTTAAAGTCAGTTCTTAGTTAGGTACTTTCCTCCTTCCTTCCCTATTAGTGACAGGCATCACACAGTGACTGCAGTAATCCATGTCAGGAAAGGGGAAATGTAAGCTCTTCCAAGACTTCCCCTGACAAAAGCACCTCCACCTTCGCATCTGCAGCTGTAACACTACAGAATCCTCCCCATGTTGCAAGCTCTGATCTTGCTGACACTTTTCTGCTTAAAAAACAGAAAGAGCCAGTCCTGTGCATTACCCAGGTGATGAATCTGCTTTAACATAACCCTGCAGTTCACATTGCTAAATAAGGCAGTGAAGACGTATTAGAATGAAGCAACACAGTAATTGTTGTAATAACGTTGTTCAGGCTCTTATGAAATCTTAGAGTTGCTCTCTAATCATCCAAACACAAGAAGGGACATCCAGCCTGTAAATAGTGTGAACAATAGTTAAGCTACAGGTTACCTTCAGCTGTTCTTTACATCAGACCTCCGCATTTCTTCGGCGCTGTTTTTACGACAGGCTCCCCACATTTCAGGGTTTCGTGTGTCAGCTCGTCCTGACCTGCTCAGCCTGGGAGCTGCCAGAAGCACCTCTGCCTTCAGCCTGCTCGGGGATGCACCAGGCTCCAGCCCACCGTGTCCTACTGGAACACCAAAATACAGAGATTTTTAAGAGAAGTTCACGTGCCTTTGCACCACATTCAAAAACTAAACAACCTAAAACCCTATTCTGGTGCAGATTGTATTTATTATTTGAGCATTACTAACACACCAGTTTTGGTGTGTAAACTCTACTCAGAGTGCCAACCCCTGAACACTTGGGTCTCTGTAAGCAATTAAATCACATTTTTTTAACATTTTGGTTTTCACCACCAATTTCTTCTCTCTGTCCCCACCGCACATCCTGCTGCACTGGTTCTTAGAGCCCAGCCTGGGAGACCACCAGCATTGGCAGTGTTGAAAAGCAGCAGCACAAATGTAGGCAACACATGCTGTTGTGTCATACCTGGACTGCAGGAGTGGCTGCATTCCCTGAGCCTGGCTGTGTCCCTGGAGCCCAGATGTGCCCCTGGAGCCCAGATGTGCCCCTGGAGCCCAGATGTGCCCCCAGGCAGGGATGCAGGAGCTGTGCTCTGCCCAACACTGGCTCTGGAGCTCACTGCCTCGTGCAGGGGATTGTTCCAGGAGTGTACAAACCCCTCCACACCCTCTGAGTTTTGTTCCCCTTCTCCAGCAGGCAGCTGCCCAGCCCCGGAGCACAAGGGACAGCCGAAGGAAGGCGGAGGGGAGCACACACCGCCCTACACAGTCCCATGCAAGGCAAAGGCTCCACCAGGTCTCCTCTCCCTGGCTGCAGGGAAAGCCTTCTGCATCCTCGGGGGTGCCGTGTGCCTGCAGCAGGACCATCCCCACTGTCAGGGTGTGCAGCTCCTGGGATGAGTTTGGCAGCCTGCGACAGTAAAGCTGCAAACACAACAGAGTGAACCGTGTTCCTGCAGCTTCATCTGCATGGGTTTGCTTTGCCTTGCAAAAGCTGGGCTTCAAAGGCGAGCTGTGCCAGCTGCCTCCTGTGATCAGGGACTGCGCCTGATTCAAGGGAGAGGTCCCGAGGCAAGAGGAAATTTTAGAGTCTGCCCACAAGCAGAAATGTGGGATTTAGCACAGGGCTCCCTGGACAGAGGCCAGCGGAAGCTGCTCAGCACTGCGGGGGCAGAGGTGGGTCCTGCTCTGGCTCGGCCCCTCGCAGGCTCCGTGCAGCTGACAGGGCTCAGCCCCTCAGATATTTGAGAAAGAAATTTAAAGTGTCCATGGAAAAGTCCAGGCAGAACATGGCCTTAGCAGCCACTGCTCTCAGAGCACTGGGATTATTTTTTTCTTTTCTCCTGAATTTTTAACGAGAGAGATGGGAATTTGCTTTCATTTAAAGAAAGCAGCAGATATGGACAATTACCCACTTCATCCTTCACTGACATGAAGCAGAACTTTGTCTCAATAGAACAGTCCCGGTATAATATGTCCCAATTTTATCCCATGGTTATTTCAGTGCTCTAAAGGCACTAAATAGTCTGATTGTAAACATAAGTACAGCCAGGACCACTGAGGGCAGGGCTGTGAGAGGCAGTGGGCTCAGCCAGTCCCAAGGAGCACCATGGCAGGAAACACTCAGGGCATTTTAGCTGCAACACTGAGTGACAGACCAGGCGTTCTACTTTCATCCTACACGTTATTTAGAAGGAAGGATCTGTTCAAAGCACAACACTAAAGACAATCTAAATATAATCAAACTAATAATTGAGAAGATAATCTCGGTTAGCAAATATTTTCATCTATCCAGCACCAGATTTTTCAGGCTGACATTAAATCCACAGGCACCCCGCAGACACTGCATGCCCCGGGAGGCAGAGGCAGGGCAGCAGTGAGCACCCTGCAGGCTCTGCAGCCTTCCCCAGCACGAACCCACCTCCCAGGTGAATCACTGTCTGCGTCCCGGGCGCCCCAGCAGCTCCGGAGCCAGGAAGTGAGCGGGAGCGCGCTCACCTACCCTGGCATGTGAGTCATTCCCAGGAATGAGAAAGCCAGTTGCTCCAGTTGCTCCTGGCCAGGGGAATTTTGACTCTCTGATCAGGTATCACCAAAAAAAAAGCCATCGGAAGCCCAAAAATCTTACTGGCAGACATGGTTTGTCCAGCTGGCCTCTCCCAGGGAACGCTGTCCTGCCCACTGTAGCTCCGAGGTGCGTTCTGCAGGAGTCTGAGGCGCTTCGGGGATGCGGCTCCGGGACGAGCGGGAGGCGACGATGGTGACAGGTAAGTGAGCTCTGACCATCCGAAATGCACCCGATAAGCTGTTCAGCGAATCTGCTAGCACTTTCTCACCCTTGGGGGGAGAAGCAGGAATTAAGATATAGTTACTGAAAACCAGACTTGGAACCAGAAATGAATGTCGAATCAATTCAAAGCGTGAAAAGCTCTCAAAATAGCATGCCTTTACCAACCTTTTATTCACTCGTACATAGTATTCATGGGGGCAAAAAAAGCTTGGTTTCTACTAATCCTTCCTTCTAAGATACGACTCAAAGTGCAGGTGGGTCCATTGTTTCAGTAACTCGCTTCCTGACAGAGCTTAACTCATATAAAGTAAGATTCAGTAACTACAAGATCTGAATTTGCTTTAAAAGGGTTTGTACTATATTCCCTTTCACCTCTTTCAGTATGGGAAACCAAACTTGAGCTCTCTTACTATATGAACAGAATAAACGTTCTCTTCCTTCGTACTTCGTTCAAGTCATGTTAAAACTTGTCAGGTTCACTGGAAAAACCACATAGCTCTGAATGAGCAGACTAGAGCTGATGAGTCTCACAGCTTGGGAAATATCTGAGGTGCTTGCAGAAGCCTCTGTGTTTTAGGGAGATTTCATATTGAGAAGGTTGTTCTTGGTTTCGGAGCACTGGGAGCAGCAGCGCGATTCAAGAGTTTGTTAAAAATTATTTGTTTGTGCGCCCTGGGGCCTGCAGCCACTCTCCTATGTGCTCCATCTGGAAACTGGCAGCATTTCACACTTCTTTACATTTTTCTGAGGAATCCTGCAACCCTCTTTAGAAAGGGAAACCAGGAAACTCAGACAAGCTTTGGCTGATGTTACTGATTCACTCGAAGGCACTGGCCCTGAGCATGGAAGCCACCCGCACTTTTCTGCTTAGGAGAAGCTTCCCCTCCTCTCCTTCTGCGGGTGGGCCAGCACCGGAGGCACCGGACAGAGCCTCTCCCGCCTCCCCACTCCATGGGGAGGGGGCACGGCAGCTCCTGGGACAAGCCCTGACAGAGGAACTGCAGGAGGGGCAGTGGGGAGAGAGGCTGAAGGGTGCGAGGGGATCTCACACAGAAACCAAGTGTTTGCATTAAGGGGTGGGAGAGAAAACCAGCACCCTGTCAGCAGCATCAGCCGTGAGCCCTGCTCCCTCCCCAGCAGCGCAGGATGCTCGGCCCGGCCCAGCCCAGCCCGGTGTCTCACCCGGGCTGGCGGAGCCCCGCGGGGCAGGGAGGGAGCAGGAGCGCAGCGAGCGCAGCGCCGGCAAACACACAGCCCGTCTGCATCACCGTGCCAGGCTGCAGAGCCCAGCACCGACACACACACAGCCCGTCTGCATCACCGTGCCAGGCTGCAGAGCCCAGTGCCGGCACACACACAGCCCGTCTGCATCACCGTGCCAGGCTGCAGAGCCCAGTACCGACACACACACAGCCCGTCTGCATCACCGTGCCAGGCTGCAGAGCCCAGTGCCGGCACACACACAGCCCGTCTGCATCACCGTGCCAGGCTGCAGAGCCCAGTACCGACACACACACAGCCCGTCTGCATCACCGTGCCAGGCTGCAGAGCCCAGTGCCGGCACACACACAGCCCGTCTGCATCACCGTGCCAGGCTGCAGAGCCCAGTACCGACACACACACAGCCCGTCTGCATCACCGTGCCAGGCTGCAGAGCCCAGTGCCGGCACACACACAGCCCGTCTGCATCACCGTGCCAGGCTGCAGAGCCCAGTACCGACACACACACAGCCCGTCTGCATCACCGTGCCAGGCTGCAGAGCCCAGTGCCGGCACACACACAGCCCGTCTGCATCACCGTGCCAGGCTGCAGAGCCCCATACTGGCACACACACAGAGCCCGTCTGCATCACCGTGCCAGGCTGCAGAGCCCCACACTGGCACACACAGCCCGTCTGCATCACCGTGCCAGGCTGCAGAGCCCCGCAGCAGGGAGTGCCCCGGCCCCACGGACCCTGGGAGAGCTGGGACATCCAGCGGCAGCACGGCCAAACGGGGCAGGAGCACCGGGACAGGGCAGCAAGGCACCATTCACACTGCCCCACAGCAAAGCAGCACTTCAGAGGCCACAGGCTCCTTCCCACTCCCCTCGGCACAGAGCCCTGGAGGAGACAGGCCAGGAAGCAGGGACACAGAATGCTCCTTCTCCTCACTTCATGACCAGTCCCTTGCTTGCCTTCTCAAAGCCAAGTTCAAAAAGAGCCTCCTCTTTGATGCACCGAGCACCAGAAGAAGCCAGGCAAGCCCCCTGTGGTCCAACCACAGCGTTGAACTCGAACTGTGCAGTCTTACCTGCAGTTTGGAGCTGGGTGAAAATGCACCTGGCACACACCCTGAGCTCCAGACCCTCTGCACAGCTCCACAGGAGCCCAGGCTGCAGCAGACACCAACCCCGGGGCTGCCAGGAAAACTCCGGAGGAAGGAGGCAAGATCCATTCCTACATTTCAGCAGTCTTAATCCTTTCCAACAGAAAAAATTACCACAACATCATGAATGAATTTAAACATTGCACTGTCGATTATCAGAAGTTGGGTTTCCACTTCTGACCAGCAATGAACCCCACACGAGGTACTGCAGCAACCACTGCTTCTGGTTCTTCCTCAAGAAAATGTCAGTGGCATGCCAAAGGGAGAACTGATGCTGGGCAGCATAAACTGCCCTTGGATCAGCCTGTGTCACCTCCCCACAGCAGCAGGCACTGCCACAGGGAAAGGAGCCCAGGGCTGGGTGGCAGGAGGAGCAGCAGCTCTCACAGCTGTGCCCGATGCTCTGCCATCCCCAGAGGGGGCAGGGAACTCTGGGCTGTGCATGAAAAAACAGCCCTACACCAGGCTGAACTTTCCCTAAAATCCCTGTGTCCTTTTCCTTCCTCTTTGAAGCAGTGCTGCTGCTGTGAGTAGCAAACAGCACAGTGTGGCAGCAGGCTGTACTGGAGCACAGAGAAACCAGCTGGCACAGGCACACGAGGATTTCTTGGTGCTTCTGTGATGTGAATTAGGATTGCTTACAAAAAAATCAAGAGAAATTGCTTCAGCACAAAGGAAAATGCCTGAAAGTTAGACTGGGGTTACTGAAAGACGTAAATGGCACTGGCTATGTGCACATACCAATAATGATTTTGATTTCCCAATATATTTTCTCACAGTGGCCCCTGAGGGATGTGACAGAGGCACAACAGACACGGGTCCAACAGACAAAGGTGCAATGCTGCCAATTACACAGCTGCATTTTTGTGTTTGTGCCTCAGACATCTTGATTATTTTTCAAGTGTCATTATGAACTTTTTACTGAATGTTTTTCACTGCACAGTACAAATAATCAAATCTAAAAGCTGATCTTTTCAGTAAAAACCTCTGACTTAAGCCTGGGCACCCCAGCCATGGCCTTTGCTGTTGGGCTGCAGAGCGTAGCAGCTGTGGCACCAGTGACATGGCACCAGTGACATGGCACCAGTGACATGGCACCAGTGACATGGCACCGCGCTCTGCAGCAGCACCAAGGACCCCCCTGCTCACCTGCACAGGAGCTTTGGGACCCTCCCCTACCCGTGGTTGGGCACGGGGGCTGCTCCTCGTGGTGGATCCTCGGTGGGGGCCCAAGGAAAGCCTCTCTGCAGGGCCCAGACCGCTCCCACTGCCAGCAGGTTTGGGCAGCCACAACCAACAGCAGCATCTTCTAGAAAGAAGCAAAGAAACATTCCAGAGTTCTTTTCCTCCTTGCTAATTAGAGGCTGCCTTACTGACAAAACATTCATTATCCCAGCTCTGCCAACCACTGTGTTGAGCTGTCTTTTTTTTTATCCCCCCAAAAGCAGCCAGCAATTGCAACCCAGCTTCTCTTGCACACAGAGCAGGTGCTCACCTGCTGCCCAGTTGATGCCAGTTCTGTTGGCAGACCTCCCAGCTTCTCATGCAGAAGCCAGGGCAGTCCTCAGGAGCTGTGGAGCTGTACCTTGCCCCGACTCTCCAACCCCACCCCCTCAGAGGTGCTGGGCCCCTCCACACAGGACCACAGCCCAGCACCTGACCAGACTCACAAGGACCCCTGAAGGTTCCTCCTGCCTTTGGCCATGGACAGTGCTGGCCATTAATGCAGCAAAGAACTGGGGAGCTGCAGCAGCATCGCCTGGGAGCTCCAGTGCTGTGCAAGGGGAAAGGGAATTCATGCGGCTTTAGGTTCTGCAAATAACCTCAAAAACAGTCTCACTGTAACAATTAACAGTCACTAGATCTCGCAAACTCTGCACAGAATATCCAATTCAAAGTAGGTCACATAATCCAAGAACTTTTAGCAAGGAGCAGCCCAAAAGACAGAAAAATAAAGAACTTGTTAGCTTGGGCAACATCCCATGTCAGCTATCTCACACAGGGACCACTGGAGTTCATAATAATTCACTTGAAAGGAGAAAAAAATTAATGGCTACATTTGGACAAAATATTCCAAAAGAGGCTTTGAGAAGGAAATCCTGTAATCCTGGGGGCATATTCCCCCAAAATAAGAATTTTGCATACTAGAAGGTATTATCGAATGCTTACTCCAGGGTTTTGCTACCCCCAGCAAGGGTACAACAACAAGTTACAGGTGCAGACAGGCTGTGAGGTTTCAGCTGCAGCACAGGTAAAGACTGAGCACACTCAGGGGCTGCCCTGATGGCAGGCACAGCCAGGTACAGCCAGCCCTGGCACGGCCAGCCCTGGCACAGCCAGGCACTGGGGCCACCCTGTCACTCCCAGCTGTCACGGGCTGACCCGCACTGTCGGTCGGTGCCTGTGTGGGGCTCTGCAGGTCACAGGTGACTTTCTCTTGAGGCTGGGGACACGGGTCCCTGCCAGCAGCGTGTCCCAGCACAGAGCCAAGGGAGGGCTGCTCCCGTGTGCATCCCAACCCGGATGCCGGCTCAGGGCCCGGGCGAGGCCTGCCCCTTTATGTCAGGTGCCCCCGACCGCTGCTCTTCCCGTCTGTCCCGAAGGAAAACGGACAGGCAGGGCAGGGCCAGGATCCTGGAGACAGCAGCCAAAGGCAGAGGGAAGCCAGCGACACAGCAGCTTCCCCGGGGCAGGATGATGCTCTGAGACATGTGAGAGAAGAGCTGGGCTGGACACGAGGGGAACTTCAAGGAGGAACCTGAAACACAGAAGAGGGTGTTGTGCCAGCTGCTGGAGCAGATGAGCAGCTTTCTGAGCAGATGCAGGTTCCTATTTCTGGCCAGGACTAAGAAGATGGGCGCCATGAGCCACAGCTGGGGACAGTTTTACCCCAGGCCTTCCTTTCAGGCTCTCTGCAGCGTGGCTGCACTTGGAGCCAGCCCACGGTGGCCTCACTCCCAGCACGGGGGCACGGGGGGCACAGGGGGCACAGGGCTGCTCTCACCCTCTCCCAGCTGAGGAAGGGACCCGGGCCAGGTCTGGGTCTGACACCCCCATGCTCAGCCAGCAGCACGGGGTACTCGGGGGCTCCAGCACTGCTCAGAGCACGGGGGGACCCCAGGAGCTCCCACTCCACCTCAGGCAGGGCCAGCACCAGGATGAACGGGCTACAAAAACACCAGAACCATTAGAGGCTGCAAAGCCCAAGACAGCAAGAAGGGCAACTCACCAGGCAGGCAGCGATTCAAACAGGAATTTCAGGTTATTCCAGTGTGCATTACCAGCACATTAACATACTCCATCACCAAAAGGGAGATGGACCATTTCTGACAGAAGCCTCTGAGGAAGGGAAAGGTGGCAGTGCCCTGGCTACTGGGACAGGGCTTGTAGTGAGCAAGAGACAGCACTCAGACACAGAAGGAGAGGCAGGCAGGGCAAAGCAGAGCATCCAGGCTTGCTCAGGGAGCACGGGACAGGAGCAGGCTCTGGGGACACAGACAGGTGTGGGGTGACACAGAGAGCAGAGGCACAGGCTCCTGTCTGCCTGCAGCAGCTCCATGCACACACTCCTACCCTGCTCCAATGCTTTTCTCCCCTACATCTTTACAAACAGCTCTGTGATTTGGTTCTGATGGGCAACAGGAAAGAGCAGCATTGCAGCCAGCCTGCGGCAGGTTTAATATGTGCCTCACACGCCTGTTGCTGCATTGACCCTGTCATTTACCCAACCCTATGGTGATGGGTGCAGCAGAAGGCAAGGAGGCAGACATCAACAAGTTATAGGCTCAAATAAAAAACATGACTTAAGACTCTGCAGCCCCATGACCTAGAATAGCTGGTCTAGGTCACAAAGAGAGTTTTCTAATTCTAAAAAGCTTCAAATAAGATGAAAAAATATTAGATTTGTGGATATGCAATTTCTTTAAACAGAAAGGTAACTTAAAGCCTTAGTCACTAGAAAAACACTGCAATCATTCCCTCTCCACCTGACACTGAAGGCTGCCATGCAGCCTATTATTTCATTTCTTCTCTGAGGTTACATCAGTCACGCACATAAACCAGTCTGTCCACATCAGCAGCAAGAGATTATCTCATCAACCACGGACAAAGTACAGAAGCTACAAGAAGTAAAATGTATTCTGGTTTACAAAACTGCCTGGATAAAGAAGCAGCTTCTAGTGCATCTTCAAAGCCTTCCAAGCAGAATATATTTGTATAGCAGACTGAGACAGCTGCTTAGGACAAAATTGGTGAGGAAAGTGTCCAGAAAACTGGACAAGGAGAGGAAAGCCAGCCCTGCCAAGCATGGAAATACTCTATTCAGACAAGTAAAAAATCCACAACTAGAGTACACCGTCAGTGAGCATCTACAAAATACCCTAAAATACTCTTCAAAGAGAACACAGTCTTCATCTCCTTTTGCAATAAAACACATGAAAAAGAGTGAATTCTCCATAGAATAAATTTGTTCCTATTCCTGGAGTCTGCAATATAGCAGGCTTTGTTGGAAAGAATGAAGCTACTGAGTACAGATACCCCAGCTCTACACTTGACCACCTACCCCAGTATGTGAATAATGAATCCACACTGCTCTCAGTGCTCTGTCCACCACAGCACCCCTCAGCCTGACAGACTCTGGTAGAAAACTCTGGAAACACCTTTGGACTGCTGAGTCTGAGCAGGACCATGGCTGAGCATCCCACAAAGAGCTCTGTACAGCAGGACCATGGCTGTGCATCTCACCTTCCATCCCACAGCCAGCTCTACAGCAGGACCATGGCTGGGCATCCCACAAAGAGCTCTGTACAGCAGGATCATGGCTGTGCATCCCACAGAGAGCTCTGTGCAGCAGCACCATGGCTGTGCATCCCACCTTCCATCCCACAAAGAGCTCTATGCAGCAGGACCATGGCTATTCATCCCACAAAGAGCTCTGTGCAGCAGGACCATGGCTGTGCATCCCACCTTCCATCCCACAGCCAGCTCTGCAGCAGGACCATCTCACCAGCACTGCTCCACAGCTCAGCACAGGCCTGTTTGATGAAGCCTTTAAAGCTTTGAGCTGCAGGAGGTGTGTAAGGAGGGCAAGCAGTCGCAGGTGTTGCCTCGCAAGTACACCCTCAGCCTCTGCTGAGCTCAGGTGTGCTGGCAAGGCACAGAGCCCAAAACTCAGCTGGCACAGGTTACACTGATGAGGAATTTGCTGCTTTCTTTTGCTTTTTTTTTCCAACCACAGTTTGCTGAGATCGTTTTGGGACACATTCTAACATTAAAACCATCAGGAACAAGAAGGCACAGAGATATCCACGCGAAGGCTCGGCCCTAGCACAGCAGCACACAGCAGCCAGGGTGGCTTCCCAGTGGCCGGGATGTCCCTGGGCAATGCGAGGGCTGTCACAGCTTCCCTGGCCAGGGACACACAGGCAGGGCTCCCCCTGGCCCCTGCCCGGGCAGAACTCAGCAGGGCTGGCGGAGTCAGCCGAGGATGGCTCTGCAGGCTCTGGGGCACCGCAGAGCAGCACCAGCACGCGTGCAGCCCACGCCACACAGAGCCACCCCAGCGCCAGGGATGCTGCAGCATTCCAGGGCTACGGGACAGGGCCACACGGCGGCCACACGGATCCCAGGCAGCAACCCAGCACCTCCCTGACACCTCTGCACTCAGCGTTTAGTAGAGCACTTGCCTGAAGAGCCTGAGAACAAGGAGTTTTCCAGGGGCCAGGAATTATGCAGACTTAAAAGAAACTCAGAAAAGCAGGGAAATAAGCACCTTATTTACATAAGGAGTTAGATATGCATCTTTTCATAAAATCACGTACTCTTTTGATCTCTTTGCCTCCTGGGCAGAAAAGAGCTGCAAATCCTCAGCAACAGCAAAACATGAGGGATTACTGCTGCTCAGACACACAGAAAACAAAATACCTACAGCATCCTTGACAGTCTTGTCACTGTCAGAGCAAACAGTGCCAGCCAAGAAGCCAGACTGATAAAAAGGTTAAAACATCCAAAATAAAGTTTTTTACTGATGCTTTCACACACCATTACCTGCTTTGGTGCCATCTAGTGCCACACAACACAGTTCCTACGTGGGGATGGCCCCTGAAACAGGTTCTGATCTGCAAAACAGCTGCAGGAATTCCATCCTGTCTTCATTCCCATGAGAGCAGTCAGGTCTTATGCAATTGGTGAGATCTGAACCATTTTGCCAGTTTTCCTATCAAAACTTCTAAGCAAAAAAATGAATCCCAGAAAAGTTACTGCCTTTGCATACTGATAGAGGAAAGAACAACTTGGAGCACAGCCTTACAAAGTGGTATTGGCAAAATCCCTTTGAACAATGTCATGATGCTATCATGGCATTAATGAGTTCCTGCAGGTTTCAGTGTTCCTTGTGTGCCAGTTTCTATGAAAAAGGAACAAGAACTTGTCATTGCCACCATTTCCACCCCAATTTGGGGCATACACTATGCAGTTATACACTTATATCTCATCATTACTGATGAAACTTTTGTACTTCAAGAAGTGAGTGATGATTTTAAATAAAATATCCACTCACGGTCATCCATCACTGAAAGGAGCAAGAAGAGGGCAATGAAGACCTGACAACACAACCACTGTGCAGTGCCCAGTCCTCAGCCACCTCAGCCAGCCCTTCACTGGGAATTCCAGAAGGAGCTCCTTTCACAACGCTCCTCTCCATGCAGGGGACAAGAAGGTGGGCTCTTCTATTTTCCTTTGGTTTTAATTTGGATTTTTTTTTCCCCAGAACATCATCCTGGCACAGGCCCTGCTGCATCCCAGATCCACAGCTGCCAGTGGGACTCCTGAAGAGCATTTCAGCTGAAAACCTACAGCAATGCAAAGGATGGGGTACAATTTGTCCTATGGAACACTGCCAGGTAAAATAACAATGGAAATATAAGTGATTGATTAAGTGTTTATTTTATTACTGTCAGTTCCTACCAACATTTGAAAGAAATTAGTCATTCCAACAGGGGCTGTCTGAGCCCCTGTCAGAGCTGCCCCACAGCCAGCCTGGTTTGCCTCACCAGACAAGGTCAGAGCATAAACAACATGAAACAAAAAGTGCTGTCATTTTATGGCAGAGTTTATAAGTTTTTCACAAACATTTACATACGAAATCTTAAAATCCCCCAGAGACTGTGATTTTTAAATACATTTAAGTAAACTAAGTTTTGATAGGCCTGAGGAGTCTCTCCAGAGCCCTGTCTCATGACAAACATCTCAGCTCACGAGTCACATTCTGTCAAGAAAGCCAAGAGCTGACAACCTGCAGCTCTGATTTATGGTTCACCCGAGCCATAGGCTGCCCAGAGAGAGGGCAGTTCTGCATGGCCCCGTCTGTAAAAGACCCGAGAGCTGTAGCTGTTGTTTTCCCTGCTCCCACAGACAGCCGCCTGAGCCCGGCCAACAGCAGCTGGCCCAACGCCAGCTCCCCCGCGCAGGACGAGTTCACCACCATCGTGCTGCCCGTGCTCTACCTCGTCATCTTCCTGGCCAGCCTCCTGCTCAACGGCCTGGCCGTGTGGATCTTCTTCCACATCAGAAACAAAACCAGCTTTATATTTTACCTCAAGAACATCGTGGTGGCAGACCTGCTCATGACGCTGACGTTCCCGTTCAAGATCATCCAGGACTCGCAGCTGGGACCGTGGCACTTCAACTCCTTCCTGTGCCGCTACAGCACGGTGCTGTTCTACGCCAACATGTACACCACCATCGTCTTCCTGGGGCTCATCAGCATCGACCGCTACCTCAAGGTGGTGAAGCCCTTTGGAGACTCCAGGATGTACAGCATCACCTTCACCAAGGTCCTCTCAGCCTGCGTCTGGGTGGTGATGGCGTTCCTGGCGCTGCCAAACCTGATCCTCACCAACGCCTACCCCACCAGGAGAAACGTGGACGACTGCCTGAAGCTGAAGTCTCCCCTGGGAGTCAAGTGGCACTCGGCTGTCATCTACATCAACACCTGCATGTTCGTGGTGGTGCTGATAGTGCTGATAGGGTGCTACATTGCCATTTCCAGGTACATCTATAAATCCAGCAAACAGTTCATCAGCTCGTCCAGCCGAAAGCGGAAGCACAACCAGAGCATAAGGGTTGTCGTGGCCGTGTTTTTCACCTGCTTTTTGCCCTATCATTTGTGCCGAATACCCTTCACTTTTAGTCATCTGGACAAAATTTTAGATGACTCTGCACACAGAATCTTGTATTATTGTAAGGAAATGACACTGTTCCTGTCCGCATGCAATGTCTGTCTGGATCCAATCATTTATTTTTTCATGTGTCGATCATTCTCACGAAGGCTGTTCAGGAAATCCAACATGAGAACCAGGAGCGAGAGCATCAGGTCCCTCCAGAGCGTCAGGAGATCAGAGGTGCGCATCTACCACGAGTACACTGATGTCTGAAGGCACCCACAGAGACTTTGCTGACTTGTGAGAGTGCTTGTATATCCTGTAAATAAAATGTCTCTTTAAGTATCTGACCATGGAAGCTCATTAAGGGATGTGCAGACACGTTCAGCTTTTCCGTGTCAGCTCACCAGCACGCACCTCAAATTCCATCCCTGCAGGGATCAGGCTCACTCCGTGGGGCTGGGGGCTGTTTTGGGAGGTAGGCAGGTTGGCTGGGTTAGGGTTGATGGGTTTAGAAACCAACACAAGGCTGCCTCAGCTCAGAGAGCAGCCCTGAGCTCAGGAGGCTGCAGCCAGGATGGACGCTGGCCTCAGAGCAGACCCATCGTGAGGAATCAGCTTCCCCGGGGTCTGGCAGATGGCAGCAGGTGAGGGGAAGGGGAGGAGGTGGCACAGGCCCCTGGGGACCCTCAGAGTGCCCGGGGCAGCGCAGGGCTCCGGTGCCACACGGCCCTGTGCCACAGCCCCGGCGGCTCCGCGTCCCTCAGGGCGCTGAGGTGCAGCAGCACCGCCTCACCAGGGTTTGCGCTGAGCCCTCGCCACACAGTGATGTTCACGGGGATCGGTCTGTCCTGGACTCACCGCGGGTTTAATCAGATTTGCTTAGAGCAAAAGCTGCCGGGCCCAAAGTGCCGGAGGTGCTGAAGGCAGGCTGGCAGGGCTGGCGGGGCCTGCAGCGGGTGCTCGCGCCAGCCCGGGCCGCAGTGCGCTGCAGGGGCAGGAGATGGCAACAGCCCATCGGCCAGGGCCTCCCCGCACCACCACTTTCCTTTCAACACACACAAGGGAAACAAAAAAGGTTTGACCAGAAAACCCCAAAAATGCAGCGCTCAAACGACAAGATTAAGTTCTGCATGAGAACATCTTTCATAAAGCTTTCCACTGAAAGATGGGTTTCTTTCTTCTATTTTTTTTAACACTATTGCTTTTTGGTTTTTTTTTAAACGTTATTAGTTTAGGTTTAGATTTTGCTTTATGAATGAGAAGTCAAAATGTAAGTGTGATAATATTTGGATTAATGCAAGTATTATGAAACCACTTACATTATCAGGGGAGAAAATTTCTGGAAAGGAGGACAGAATACTTTGAGTATTTATCCTACTTTAAATAAAAATACTTTAAATGGCTAAAATACCACAGATAAACCCTCTTTCCCAATCAGCTTCATAGAAAACTGTTCACACACACCAGACCAGCTCTGGGACCAAATCTGCCATTTTACACCCTAAGCAGTCCATGCACATACAAAACCATATTAAGAGAACCAGTTTGGGAACTGGGTTGCATAGTTTGAATTCTCAGAAGCACCAAATGAAATTGAATTATAGTATTTAGGACTGGAAGATCAGTTCTGTGTGCAGACATTCCTAACCAAAGACTGCCCTCTCAGGTCTTATATGGTTAAAGCAAATCAAGGCTGAGTGCTTCTGGTCTCCCTTTTACAAGTGTAAACCACCAAGAGTTTATGGCTTGTTAAACTGTGCCTGATAATTGCTGTGTTAAATTCACAGTGACCTTTTCCCAGGTGGGTGGCTTCCCACACAAGCCCAGCAAAGCCCAAAGAGCCACTTCAAGAGCAATACCCCTGTTGGTCCCTAGCCAGAGGACACTAAAGGCAGGTCAGGAGTCAGCAGACCAGGGTCTGGGCTTGGCCCTGGCACAGGAGCTGCTGGTGCAGTGCAGGGGTGGCTGCAAACACAACCAGAGGGGCACCTGCATCCCCCAGTGTGCTGTGTGCCCTCTTGGCAGGATGCACACACACCACCTTTCTCTCTACCCACGAATTTTTAACTAAGGGATGGACTTTCATGGTGTTTCCTCCTAGGAGAGACACTATTGCTGATCCCTCATAAGAGCTTTCCACCAAAGAATCTGTTACCCAAAGCAGCCACACTCAGGTGGTGGATGATGCCCCCCAAAGCACAGCCTGAGGGACAGTGCCCCCTTTCCTGGGACCAAAGGGATAAAGCAATCAGTAGCTTCTGGGAAGTGTCCTAGAAATGGGATATCTATGTGAAAGCTGGGAAGGGAAGGCATGGCCATGCCCTCCCAGCACACAGGCCAGCCAGGACCAGCCCCTGCACTGCAGCCTGACCCCTTGGGTGCAGACAGCTCTGCACTGTGCAATCACCCCAGAGCAGTTTATTCTGCTTGACAGGCTGTATCTGTGATAATCCTGATCACTGCTTTGCACACACACTCACATACATGACAGCCCTTTGAAGATGCTGTTTGTGAAGCATTTTCCCAGGGCTAAAAATGAATGATACAACAATATCCCAATCCCCAAATACCACATAACTATATTTAATTTATCCAGATTTGACATGGAATTTTGGTCTGTAAGAGTTCATCTTGAAAGAAAAAGCTGCAAGGAAGTTGTACAGAAAGTCTCAGGCCCTGACCTGTCACTGCCCTTTCAGAGAGCCACATCAGGGCAGACATGGATATAAACTGTGGCTGTGCAGCCCCAGAGTCCCATTTTTAAGAGAAATACAGTTTTCTGGGTGGAAGTACAACAGCAGATCTGATCCAAGAATGCAAGGAGCAATTCCTGAACAATTGAACAATTCATTAACATTTGGGATTTTTCACATTCAGGAAGATTTGCATTACAGTGTTTGTAACTCAAATGTAATTAGATCTTACATATTCTGATTGACTAGCCAAGGCAGAGCTCTCCATGCCAGGGCATTGTTGAGGGAGAAATGTGGTTTGAACCTGTACTCAGAGCCAGCTGCAGATCTCTACTGGTGCAGGACTTTTGTCATCACATCCATTTTGCACTCTGCTTCTGTGGTTTTTCTACTAATGACCTTTCCTGTGACTTTTTCCTGTGAAGTGCAGCTTCACACTAATCCTAAAAAAGGAAACCAAACTCACTCAAATTTCTGAAAATCTGTCTTTGCACTGGCAGCCACCAGCCTCTCAAGATGGATTAAGCAGTGGCACAGCATTGATAAGCAGAGTGGCCCTGACAGGTTCACCCAGCTTGCTCAGGGCTGGAAGCATAGAACAGTGAAGAAAATGCAAAACTCAACATGCCAAGGAGCCCACGGTGCAGGCACCAAACCGGATGGAGGGCTTGTGGTCTGTAACCAGAAATGTTCTGTAAACCAAATCCACCCCCTACCTATACTTGAGCTCTGTAAAACACACCCACTAACAATGGAAGGTTTGACTGCAGTCCCACACACAGAACCTCGCACATCAGTGGTTACCAAGGCATAAAAGGTACCCCAGTTTTGCATCTAACTGGGGGATGAGAATTCAACACAAAATTGCAGGGACAGATGGGTGGGTTTGTCCTCCTCACCCTCCCCAGAAGAGACACCACTTGACAAGGTTTTTGTCCTCATCTGTGCCAAGTGTTGACCCAGATATTGGGCTTGTGATCAAGAACTTGTGACCAGATATTAACCTTGTGACCAGAAATGGTGGAAGGATGAGAAAAAGGCAGTAGAGAAAAAGGTAAAAAAAAAAAAAGATAAAGGAGTTATTTGTGCAATTTTTGAGGAGAGTTCATCTTGCATGGAAAGGAAATCAAAAGATCCCCCTTTCCTGAAAAGGCTACAGATGTAGAATGTCTGGTTCTGAAGTCAGAAAATGAGGTACTTTAAACACAATTGTCTTTTGAAAAAGAGACACAGGAAAAATTGCAAAAATTAAGTCGGCGGTCCTTGAAGTACAAATGTGCAACTAGAAAAACTGCTCTCTGAGGCTGAAAGACAAGAGAACCAACTGCAGGAAAGCCTGCTTTGACTAAGTAAGGAAAATTACTTAATCAAATCCCACATGAAGCATTTTCTAATTCAGTCCAGCACAGTCCCCTCCCTCAGCACCCCTCTCCTGCCACCCCGAACAGCAAAGCATCAGCAGGGGAGCAGCAGTGGTGCCACCTGAACATGGCTCGATGAGAGAGCTCCAGACAAATCCTTGTAAGGCTTCAGAAGGCAGTTCCACGAGGATGCACAGACATCCATCCATCACCCAAACAAAACTGAGCACAAAACATTTGCTGGCAGATTTGACAGGGTAAAAACCCAACCAGAAGTCCTGCAATACTTTTGTAATTAGCTGGCCTTCTGGGGGGATTATCCTAGGAAAATATTTGTTTTGTTCATCCTGCTTTTAGCAATTCCCAGAGTTGGCCACTGACAGCCTACGGTCTGCATGACCTGGTGTTCAGTAGGGCTGGAAGCCCTGGCAGCTCTGTCAGCAGGGCTGGAAAGGGCACAGGTGAGACCTGTGGCCACAGACACCCCCTCCACATGGCAATGGCTTGCTGCTGTAAGATCCTGCTGTTGGAACTCGAGCCAGGACCCATCAGCCCCACTTCTGCCAGCAAATACTGCAGAGCTGCCACCCCCCCACACTGCTGGCACCAGCCAGGAGAAGAACCAAATACCCCCAGTCCTTTTGTCACCAGGCGTGCTGGGACACCAGGCCAGCAGTGTTCTCCCCTCTCGGGCTCCTGGAGAGAAGTCCATCAGCAGGCTCTTGCAAAAGGGTTCCCTTCCTAGGCCCTGAGCTCAGACAAAGAGTTAACAGCTTCTCTTAATAAGACAACCAGCAGTAGGGAATTTTGGGTTTTGGGGGAACAAGCAGACTTGAATGGCTAAGGGTAAAATGCATTATCAGTTTGTTCTTAACCCACCTAAAGTGCATGACAAAGTGCAGGGCGTTCCAGTGACCATGCTCACTGCCTACTTTCTAACCCTTTACAAACAGCAGCCATATCTTGAGATCCTTAAACATTGGGTTTGGCTGGCATGTTGGAAAAATACCCATGTTTGTATGACAGAGCAACCCCTCGGTTTGCCCTGCTGGCCAGAGTCATTCCAATGGGGTGAAGCTGTACACAGAGTTCAGGCACCCCACCCACTCTTTAAGCCCTTAATCCTCTGCCCTGGACAACTGCTTACTTCTCATGGCAAAAAATTATCTGTGCTGCAACATTTAATCCATCACAGACTGGCATCTTACACTGGAGAGCACTGCACTACCTCCTCTTTGGTGCTTCCCATGCTCCCATCTATCTTAGAGAGTCCGTGGCTTTTAAATCAAAGCCTTATCTGATTCCCTCCTCTCATCCTTGCTTCAAGAAATGACCACAGGTGCACAGAAAGAGAGGAAAAGCTTGGCTGACTGGTGTCTTCTGGGGAGCTCCTGAGAAGCCTCGTGCACCATGTGTTCTGCCTGATCCCTAGGGAAAGTATGAAATTGTCAATGGAGCCAGCACCCACAGCCATCACCCCAAAGCCATGGACTGACCACCACAGCTTTGAGCTGTGAGCCTCAGGATCCAGGGAGGGCCAAGAGTACTGGCAAGAATGTGCAGCCAATTCTGCCTCTCCAGATACCCCCTTATTGCACTGAGAGGTATTCAATGAAAATTGGGGGGAGGAAGAGACTAGAGGTTCAGGGTAACTCACAGTGGCCCCACATGGAGCATGTGCATCTGGCAGCAGCACACAGGGAGAAGGTACATGTGTTTCCCTGTGCTGTTGGACCCTTCTTCTACACAGATAAACCCTCACAGAAGCGAAGTCCATGAGGAATTGTGTATTTTCTGTAGGGTTTAGGTGACACACTATCAAGCAGAGCTCAAGTCCTGCACTAAATGTTTGCTTGTTCTAAGGTACACAATGTATGTATTTCACAATTTTAAAATAAACATTTAAACCTCAATTTATCTCCCCAAACCTCAGCTCTCTCTCAAAATATACTGCCTTCCTACATCCACAGAGGAGATATTAGCTCTTCTATTAATATACATTTCCACTAATTCTGTGCTTGATTTCAAAGCCTCACAGAACATTTCTGGGAGGACCAGGAAGGGAGGAAGCCAAGCAGGTGTTTAAGGTTGAAAGAAAAGAATAGCACAAAAAAGAAGAGAAAGGAAACAGCCAAACACCGAAGACCCATCCCGTATCCCCAGAATCCATCTCCCAGCCCGAGCAGGCACCACGCAAGCCCATGGCTCCGGTTCAAACCCTCCCATGCACAGAGCCGCGGCTCTCGGGGCAGGATGCGTCACCGCAAAGGTCGCAGCCAGCCCTGGGAACAGTTTAGGAAAGGAAACTCCAGCGCGGCAGCTCAGACTCTCGCCGCTGTGCCAGCCGCACTTGTGTCCCCCCCGAAAGCCGCTGGGCGCTGCTGTCCGGCCGGGCCAGCTGCAGGCTGAGAGGCGGCCAGGGGCAGGGACAGGGCCAGGGGCAGGGGCAGGGGCACGGCCCGCCAGCCCTTCCCTTTTCTGCCCGGAGTGCCCGGGCGGGCTGCGCTGCGGGCAGCGCCGGGCGGCAGCACCGGGAGCGGGAGCGGCTCCGCACCGGCAGCACCGGGACCGGGAGCGGCTCCGCACCGGCAGCACCGGGAGCGGCTCCCGGCCGATCCATCCCTGGCAGCGGCTCCCCGAGGGCAGGACCATCCCCGGGAGCAGCTCCCCGCCGATCCATCCCCGGGAGCAGCTCCCCGCCGATCCCCGTGCAGCTGCCAGGGGCCCGAGCTCTCGGAGCGGCACAGCAGGAGGACCCCGCTCGCCTTCCCACACTTGTGCCCAGGTGAGATGCTGCCTCCCATCACCTGCTCCTGCTCCTGCCCCTGCAAACGCTCTCGGGTATTTTTAAGTTACTGCCACCGCAATGTTAGTTCTTAAATTGGCAAATAAGGTGAGCATCCACGCGTTCTGCAAACCTCTAACAACTAACAGCGCAAAGGAGCAGTTTTAACTAACTATCTAACTACAAAAACCGGTAGAGAAACTACTGCTTCAGCCATGGAGCCAGCTCCAGCTGCACCAGCAGACAGAGGACCCACAGGCAAGGATTCTTCTTGTCTGCCTTAAAAAAGATCTTTTTCTTAAGCAATTACTTTTAATTTATGACTGAGAAAATGTAACTATATGAAACTCATCGTTTAAAACATCAGGAAATAGAATTTAAAATAAAATACTTGAATGACAATACTACTATTAAAATATAATATTAAAGGGAAAAAATCTTGAGCCACATTTTACTAAAATTTAAAAACCCAGTTTTAGGACAATGAAATTAATAATCATTAAAATATTTTATTGACCCAGGGCTCTGGTTTTAGCTGGGATAGAGTCAATTTTCTCCCAGTAGCTGGTACAGAAATGTGTTTGGGTTTGGGATGAGAAAGATGTTGCTTACACCCTGATGGTTTAGCTGTTGATGAGCAGGGCTTGCACCAAGTCAAGTGCAGCTTCTCATGCCCTGCCAGTGCAGAAGGGCATGCCAGGAAAACTGACTCACTTGTGTTTCTTGGAGTTTATCTCTCTCCTTGTTACTTTCCTTCATTACAATCTGTTATTATTATTATTGTTGTTATTGTTATTAACTTCTTAAACTACTCTTACCTGACCTAACATTTCCTCTCACATCCACCACTCCCTAATTCCAATATGATAACTGATGTGAGATAGGAAGGATCTCAGTGGAGGAGTTTTGAGACTTAATTTTAAAAACTGAGTGTTTGAATTAGATCTGAAAATTATGCTGTGTGCAAAGAGCTCAAAGCATTGCCCAAGTTTCCATCTGAGTATCAGGGTTTACACAGATACGTCACAGAGTACAATCTTTAAATGTTAAAAGCGTGCTCAGAATAATGCATACTCTTGTCTAAAAATCAGAAATACAAAGAGAATGAAAAATTTAGCTGATCAGGAAGACAAAGCTGATAAATTTCAGATACGAAAGAGGACAGAGGCTGCAGGACAGGAAGAAGAAATGAAACAGTCACTGGTGGTTTTTGTCAGACAGAAATACAATTCTGCCCTTGAGGTGTCCTGACACTGTGCCCGAAGGAGCCCATGGCTTTAATGGGAAATACACAGCCTTATCTCCTGCGCTCTGTGGACCTGCTGGCTCTCCTCTCCGTGTCCTCCAGAGCACCAGGAGCTCACTGCAGGTGCCAGGAGAACATCACAGGTGACATCCCTGCTGTAATTGATACCTGTGGTCACCCCTGCCACCTGCTCACTGCAACATCCTGGCTTTGGCCTTCTGGGATCACCCGTGGGATGTCCTGTTAATGAGGGCAGTCACCCACCTGTCCTTCCCCTCACTGACTGCAGCTGCAGGCAGAGCACACCCCCAGTGCCACCAGGCAGAGCACACCCCCAGTGCCACCAGG
>WBNO01033428.1:51804-67448 GCA_013400575.1 Peucedramus taeniatus
CCAGGCAGAGCACCCCCCAGTGTCACCAGGCTCACAGCAGCGAGTCACAGGGCCAGCCACGGGACACAGGTCTGTTCCCAGCCCCTGTCACAGGCAGCCCCAGGAGCAGCTGGGCAGGGACACTGTGTCTCTGCTGTCACACTGTCCTTTCTGTGTCCTCTGTCCTGCACACCACAGCTGAGGGGCCTAGGCAGCAGGAGCTGGAAGGCAAGGGTGAGACACTCCTGTGGTCCCTGCTGCACTGAGCACTGCACTGAGCACTGCACTAAACACTGAGCACTGAGCACTGCCCTGAGCACTGCCCTGAGCACTGCCCTGAGCACTGAGCACTGCACTGAGCACTGAGCACTGCCCTGAGCACTGCCCTGAGCACTGAGCACTGCCCTGAGCACTGCCCTGAGCACTGAGCACTGCACTGAGCACTGAGCACTGCCCTGAGCACTGAGCACTGCACTGAGCACTGAGCACTGCACTGAGCACTGAGCACTGCCCTGAGCACTGAGCACTGCCCTGAGCACTGCCCTGAGCACTGAGCACAGCACTGAGCACAGCACTGGAGCCCTGCTTGAGGAGGGGGCACCAGGCACCACCCTGTCCCATGCCACAGCAGATCCTCCCTTACTGCAACAGGAATGTCACCTATTTCTCCTGTCATCCTAATTCATCCCATTTTCACCACGGCAGATCCTCCCTTACTGCCTCCTGCCACGGGAACACCACTTATTTCTTGTCATCCTAATTCCAGCATTCGTCCCATTTTCCTCCACTACCATCCTGTACCAAACAAGAACAACTACCACCCATTAACATGCCATTTCCAGAGGCTAAAATATCCCATTATTTTGCATACTTTTATTCTCTTAAGTATTAAAACCCAGACATTGCCCTATGACAAATAAGAAGAGTAAATAGCAAAATTTTAGTCTCTTGGCAAACTCACAACAAGTCAAATGCACCAAGACAATCTCCACAGTCACTGGAGGCAGTGCCCTCCAGAGGAGACCAGCAATCCCAGGCAGGGACCCTCCACCTGGCACACACCCCACACACCCCAAAGGCTGGGCTCCTGCCTGGGGCTGCCCACCCAGCCCGAGAATTGCCCCGGTGTTTGGGGAGGAGGGCTCCAGCCAGCCCCTCCCGGCCCCAACAGGGCCCAGCACAGCTCCCAGATGTGCTCCTGAGCCTCACCCCCCTTCTGCCCCACAGGGACACCCACAGCAGCTTTCCCACTGGGTTACAGCAGCGTGGACAGCGCTGCAAGTTCCACAGTACCGGCATTTCTACCGCATTAGAGAGAAAGTCCTAAAATAAGGTTCTTCTTTTAGCACACTGCACAACTTGCAATGGCTGTGGTCTGCATTGTGCTTCCTCCTTCTCCAGCTTCCTCCTAACATCAGAGGTACCATCCACTGTGATCACCTCCCCTGATTAACTCCATTTTGCAGTTCAAAAAAGACTTCTGGCAATAGTGACCGCTGTCACCAGTTCCTGACCCAGTAACTGTATTACTAAACAGCTGCATTAGTTTCCATAAATAGCTAAAATGTGTACTTGGAACTACACTACCTCTGGTAAATACAGGGTAAATAAATAAATAAAACTACTTATAAATATTATTCTTATGTTCTGTAAAGCAGGGTGAACTTAGAAACTTGACAGCCATGTCACAGAAGTCAAGAATTGCGTTAATGCTGCTGTGGAAGAGTCACAGGAGACAGCACAAGAGTCTGACCTCAGAAGAGACTGAGCACTTCTGATGGTTTATGCAGCTTCCCTTTTGTGTGTTGTGCCAAGACAGCATGATTTGCACACTGAGAAAGTTCAGAACTTTTTTATATTTTACCCAATCAATCTTGGTCATCTGCTGAATCAAGTTTGCTGGTTTTGCACAACTAGCTGACATTATTCACATAGAATCAATGTACTTTATGCTGGCCCAAACATCCAAACAAAAACAGCTGCTCAAGTACGAAAGGCTGTGTGCCACCCCCCCAAATGCTGGCACTAACACCTTCCCTCTGTGTGCCACCAGCAGCCACTGCAGGAGCCACCCTGGGCCCCCAAGTGACAGAGGGGACAGGCCAGGAAGGTGACAGTGTTTGCTGTCAGTGCTGAACTAATCACAGCAGTAGGACAAGACCCTCCAGAGGGAGCAGAGCGTGGCAAGGTGGCACAAAGAAGAGCTAGAACTGACCAGGAGCACCGAGCTGCGACGCTCGGCAGGGGACACAGGAGCCTGCAGCCTGGCCCGGGCAGGGACAGCCTGCAGCTTGAGCACGACTGCCCCGTGTGTGTCCCTAACCCTTCCTGAGGCTCTCCTGAGAGATCTGAAGCTGTGCCCGAGCCCTGATCAGTGCTGTGCTGTGGGAGCCCTCAGCACCACAGGTGTGCACTGCCAGGACCCAGGGCTGCACCTTTGTCTCTCCCACAGGTGTCCCAGCAGAGCAGAGGCCCCGTGCCTGGGGATGGACAGCGCTCTGGACCCTCAGCAAAGCACCACAGCAGGCAGCTGAGGGAAGGTAAGGACATGACAATGACATGGAAAGATGTACAGAGTCTGGCCTGGCCTGTGGCCCCCTCCCAATGACAGACAGTTGATCAATCTGCTGGTATCAAATGTAAAATTTGTCTAGGGTGTCCTCCGTGCTGCACAGACACAGTGGACTTCACAAAGATTTGGCATCCACATCTCTACTCACACAGTTCTGAAATAATCCTTTGTTGTATGATGCCTCAGCACAAAACACACTTCATGAACTTCTAAACAATTTAATACCTACCCCCAAGTCCAAGCACAGAAAGACCCAGCTGTGGGTTCTTGGCTGCAGAAAACCCTACAGAGAAGGAACAAGCTCTTAACACACCATGTGCAGAGAGAGGGTCCTGCTGAGACAGCCTGGAGGGAGAGAGTGAGCAGGGACACAGCAGAAGAAACCAGTTTTTAAATACAGTGTGTTACTATTCAAATGAAAATGCCATTTGCTATTAGTGCCTTTCCAGAAGATGCTTCTAATTTCAACATTATCACCCCAAGCTCTACCCACATAACCTCCCAGCTCTAACACACCTGGTAATGTGGTCATTTAATACCTACTCTCCAAACCATCTTTTTCTTTTAAAGCCCCAGCCAAAGAAAAACAAATGCCTTGATGACAAAGCCAGGATGGCTGCTGTTCTGGCAGGATAATGACCAGGACAAGGTTCAGTGCAGGCTTTGGGTGTGCACAGGGTAACACACCCACCCCATGCTCCCCTCATCCATGCAGGTTCCAGAACACACCTAAGCTTCACACCATCTGCAAGAGGTACAAAAAACAATACACCAAAGGAGACCATTTTACCTATTTGAGAAAAAATGTCAATTTCTAGCTATTGCAAGTTTGCATTCAGGCTCCAACCCACTCCACAGAGACATCAGCTACTGACTCAGAATGGGGCTAAAAGGAAATTCTTTATTTTCTAAAAGACAAGGTGGGGTTTTTCCCAGCTCCAAGGCACATATTTTCCAGTTGCCCAGAGTTTCACTTGCCAAATACAGCAGCATTATATTTATATCTATATTTGTTCTGCCCTCCCCACAGAGTATAATCCACCCCCACAAACATTCTGGCAAAGAAAAGCAGACAGCAGATGTGATTTCTTCTTGGAGATGCTTTAAAATGTAAATCTGACTGACGTGAGAAGCCAGCTCAAGCTCCCACATTACAAACTGACAGACAGACACACTGCTGTGTGCTGGGCTGCTGGAAGTTTAAAACGAACTCTGCCAGCTGCACGTGTGAGTTCCTTGCAAGGAAACACTGGGATATATTGATACACTGGGTATCTTCACACTTGACTAATAACGAGAGTTTTTACAGAACATTTTGACCAGGAATATTCATATTCCTCATGTTTCATGGTAAATCAATGTTAAAAATTCCAGTTCTTAAACACATCTCATTAACCCTGAGTCACCAGATCGCTGTGGGTCAGTCCCAGCTCACAGCACAGAGGCTTATGCCAGCAGGAAAGGGCAGCCCTGGGCTGGAAGGCAACGGGTTAAAGTCAAACAGAGAAGCAAATGGATCCTCTGTTCAAAGCCACAACATGCCTTGGAACATCACCAGGAAGTGAGATGGCACCACTCAGAAAATTCTCTGCATTCCCTGCTGGGAATGCTGAGATGTGGGAATGTGGCTGTTTCTGAGAGGCACAGCGAGGTTGTTTGGAAGGGAGGGCAGAAAACTCAGAGTAATTAGCAGAAAGCCCAGCATCACCCTGTCCTACTGAGACACCCTTTTCTCTGCTTCTAGGAATGAAGATACTGCAAGATGTTCAACTCCAGCACCAACTCCTCGGGCAACAACTGCAGCCACAGCACGGTGATAACCACAACAGTCATCCCGCTGCTCTACTGCTTCATCTTCCTCGCAGGGCTCTCGCTCAACGCCCTGGCAGCCTGGGTCTTCCTCTACGTTTCCAGCACAAAGAGTTTTATTGTCTATCTCAAGAACATCGCTGTGGCCGATCTCATCATGAGCCTGACCTTCCCTTTCAAAATCCTGGCTGATTCAGGAATTGCACCTGCAGAGCTCAGCCTGTTCGTGTGCAGATACTCCGCGGTCGTGTTCTACATGAACATGTACATTGGGATCACCTTCTTTGGCCTCATAGGCTTTGACAGATATTACAAAATTGTAAAGCCTTTGTTCACCTCCTTTGTTCACACAGTTCACTACAGCAAGGTGGTCTCTGTAATCATATGGCTGTTATTAATGATTTTGTCATTGCCAAATATGATTTTAACTAATGAAATCGCTAAAGACAATTACTCCAGAAAATGTATAGGTCTTAAAAGCGAGCTTGGCAGACAGTGGCACAAAGCAACAACTTATATTTGCACAGGGATTTTCTGGATTGTTTTTTTTCTGCTAATCGGATTTTACACATCTATATCAAGAAAAATATACAGCTCTTACAAAAAATTCCGGAGGAGCTCAGACGCGGCCAAGAGAAAAACCAGCCGGAACATATTCACCATCATGTTCGTGTTTGTCATTTGCTTTGTGCCCTACCACCTCTGCAGGACCCCATACACCTTGAGCCAGACTAGCTCCCAGTTCACCTGCCAGTCCCAAAAATCGCTGTACTACGCCAAGGAGTTCACTCTGGTGCTGGCTGCAGCAAATGTCTGCCTTGACCCCATTATTTATTTTTTCCTCTGCCTCCCCTTTAGAGAAAAGCTGTATCAAAAACTGCACCTCAAGCTGAAAGCTTCAAGTGAGGTTGAAATTTCTAAATCCAGAAGATCAAATACAGTTCGGGAAAGTATAAACATAGTGTAGGTTTGTGTCTCTACAATAATGCACATTTCAGGAAGTTATTCATGAAGGCAAATGTCCCAAAGAAACAGAGCACATGACAACCAGCAACAAGCAGGAGAGGGGCTCAGCATAACACCAGGTGCTACTTCTCTGCCTAAACCCGTTATTGCACGTGCTAATACATTCACTACTTGCTGTTCCAGCTGATGCCCTGATTGCATTAGGGTGTGACACGACCCACCTGGATCTCAAAAACACAGATAGGAGTGCCTGGAGCAGCACATTCTGGAGTCTAGGCCGTGGGTCTTGAAAGGACCATCCAAGAGACCCAAACCACACCAGTCTGCTTCTCTGGACTTCCATGAACAGAAACATGTCCACACCAAACTGTAGCAACTGCCTTGCTGCTGGTGCAGAAAGAGGCAAGAACATCACGGATCCCTCTGGGAACACACAAGTACAACTGTGCAAAAACTCTGCATTTAAATCCAGAAAGAATTGTTTGTTGGTTTTCCAGTGATTTTTACACAGCAGTAAAGCATTTCTGTCTGTACCAAGACAACAGCTGAAAGCCACCGACCTGCTCTATACAAATATAATCTCTTTTATAACTTTATTTTTCACAGCACCTTCTCTTTTTTCTTAATTGATTTTATTATTGTACAGGAAAAACATAGCTAAACATACTTAAGATACTTAAGTATCTGCTAAAGCTTTCAGAGAGTGGCTCTGGAGCGGAATGTCTTCATTTTACTTAACAAAGAAACTATAGGAACAGAAATAATAAGTCCTTCACCTTTCTGCCACTGCATTTCATTTTAGTCCAAACAGACCTATGGGTGAAACATTTTTAAACATTTGGTCCTTGGACCTTCTCTAAGGCTGTGGGTAACTTCTCTTGATCTGAGACCCCTGGTCACAGCAGCAGGATTCTACCATCCCACAGGATTGTACTGCAGCTAAAGGTCTGGACACCTCCACTGGGTTCACACACAGCCTTTGGAGCAAATTCAGCTCCTTGTCTTTCAGTTTATGACTAAACCTAGAACCAGACATTCTTCATCTGTTCCTCCACAAAGCTCTGGAGCAGGGTTTGTAAATTCCTGTGGATTCTCCATTATTACCAACGGCCACCAGCTGGAGTATTGCTGCCAGTACCTCACCCCCACCAATGGTGTCAGATCTTTTCTCATGGTTTCCCAAACCAACCAAACAAAAAATAAATATTTCCTTGACTTCCCTAATGTGTCATTTTTATGTTTATAGTGCTTGGAAAATATCCAAAGATTTAGAATGTTCATTGCAATCAGCAGAATCCCTAGGTGTCTTCAGATCTGCCAGCTAAGGTGTAACTCTAAAACAAACACCATGAGATTCCCAGAAACTAGAATTTCATTCAGGAGTATTAAATCAAATGAGAAACAACAACATTTCAAAATCCTGATTTCAGATAGATTTTAAATGTGAGATACATGTGGGGAAGGGGAGAAACAGAGTTCCAAACTTACGAAAACAGAAGCAAAGGAACAGCCACTGATGTCACAGGGTTACAGCTCCCCACACGCCTCTCCCCCAGGGACAGGAAAGAGAGGGCTCTGGGCTGTTCCGTGAGCACTTATTTCTTTCTGTCACTGCTCTCCTGGGTAACTTCCACGTGATTGAGCTGTCTGAACACTGGGTTTAACTGCGTCAATCAGCCCATCTGGAAACCACAGCCACATTTTCAGGCCCGGCAGAGGCAGCCTGGGCAGAAGGTCACAAACACCAGGTTGGGAGAGCAGGGGCTCGGGGACATCAGACCTCTGCAGACAATGCTCAGAAGACCCCAGGCCACCAGGACAGGTAGGTGCTTTCAGTCTCTGTCTGTTACAGCCTATTTACATCTCCATGAATGGACAGCCCAAAATCCAACCACCAAACGCTCCAGAGGTCGGGCTCAGCTTTTGGCAAACCCCCTGGCTGTGGCAGTAGCCAGTGCCACTGGTCACAGCCCCTCAGAAGGCTCTATGCTTTCAGAAACAAATCCTAATACATTCCTAATGCTTCCAGTGTGAGAACAAAGCCCTCCTGAGTATTTGGGAAGCAGCATGAAGAGAGAGAAAAATATTTCTTCCTAACTGTATTTTTTTAAGAATTAATCAAGCAGAATTCTAAGATAATAACTACTGTTGCTCAGGAAAGCCTGATGTCATTAATGTCCTCTTGGCTCTTTTGTAGGTCTGTGATACCTCCTGTCAGCAAAGCCAACTCACACAAGGAGTTTACAATGTCAAGCAACATTTCTGAATGTCATCTCTATGAAGAAATGGAACCTTTTACCTATATTTACTACTTGATTTTTCTTATGGGAATTATTGGAAGCTGTTTCGCACTGTGGGCATTCACACAGAAGGACCAGAAACAGAAGTGTATGAGCATCTACTTAATCAACCTCCTCACTGCAGATTTCTTGCTGACTTTAACTCTGCCAGTGAAGATTATTGTCGACCTAGGGATCGCGTCCTGGAATCTGAGAATATTCCACTGCCAAGTCACGGCCTGCTGCATCTACCTGAACATGTATTTATCAATCATATTTTTGGGATTCGTGAGCATGGACCGCTGCCTCCAGCTGATGCACAGCTCTAAGGTCTACCGCATCCAGGAACCTGGCTTTGCCAAGACCTTGTCTGCAGTCGTGTGGGTCATGGTTCTCCTCATAACGGTTCCTAACATGGCAATTCCCATAAGGCACATCCAGGAAAGACCTGGCGTCGGATGCATCGACTTCAAAACAAAATTTGGGAGAGACTGGCACGTGTTCACTAACTTCATCTGCACGGCGATATTCCTGAACTCCTCAGCTGTGATCCTGATTTCCAACTGTCTGATGGTCAGGCAGCTGCGCCGGCACGGGCGCGGGGAGCGCGGCAGGCGCGTGCGGAAGGCGCTGGCACACATCCTGCTGGTGACAGCCGCCTACCTGCTGTGCTTCGTGCCCTACCACGCCGTGCGCATCCCCTACACGCTGAGCCAGGGCAGCGCCGGCGCCAGCTGCCCCCTCCGACGGGCTCTCTTCAAAGCCAAGGAGTCCACCCTGCTGTTCGCCATCTCCAACCTCTGCTTCGACCCCATCCTCTACTACCACCTTTCCAAATCCTTCAGGCTGAAATTCACGGAGGCCTTTGCGGCCCCCAAGGAGAGCAAGGCGCTGACGGCCGCGGCGGCAGCGCAGCAGCCGGGAGCAGAGCTGCAGCCCTGCCTGTGAGGCACGGGAGAGCGTGCCCACTGCAGCACCAGCAGCTGTGGGCAGCGCCACCGACAGCGCTCCCGATGAGCCGCGAGCCCCAGCCGGTGAGAACAGCAGCGAGGAACACCTCTGGCTCTGGGACCCGTGACACGGCTCCCCTGAGCACACAGCCCCCGGGGGCACCTCCACCAGCAGCTCCAAGAACAGTGCTGACCCAGCAGGCATCAGCAGCGCCAGAATGCATCTCAGACTCAAATATACCTTGGAATTATTCAGGGCAGACACCTGCACTCACCTTTACTAAGTTAAATATTGTGCATTTACTATATTAAAGGACCTGGTGCCATCAAGTGAAGAAATTAGTAAATAGCAGTTCCTCAGCTGCAAAGCTGATTTGACAAGATTAAGCAAAAAGCATTTTAGAGGGCATTATGTACTCCAAAAAGGGATTTTAAACTGCACTGATTAAAAATTATTGTATCCACTTACACCACACCTGCAGGCTTCATAAATAAATTTCTTCTTCTTGCCAAGTTCCACGGTCTCTCCTTGCTGCTGCTTCAATGAATATGAGAAAAGCTAACAGCATGTTATTGCAGAAAATTCAAGTGAATTGTAAAAGGAAGATAAAAAGTGTAAGTATCCATCATGTTCTCTTTGTTTAATCTCTTTCCATATAAATTTATAAAACAGCAACTAAACTTATTGATATTCCAATTTACAATTACTTCCAAAACTTATGCATATGTAGAATAATCAATAATTGAATTTTTAAAATCAATTTGCATTGGCAAAATCCAGCTGCTTAGGTTATCCCCACCTGCAAATCAAAATTATTTCCGAAACAAAACTAAATCAAGTTATATTTTTTTTCTAATCCTTGCAAAATGGACAAAATATTAATCATATTTTAAGCAAGCATTCAAAACAGCTCATTCAGTATTTTCATAATAATTCTCGTGCAACAAATCAGAACCCAAACTTTGTAAGGGAAGAAATTTAAAGAAAAGAAAACTGTATATATCACACCATATTTTCACCTGGCACTCCCTGGACTGAAAGGATTTTAAAGGATAAATTTCTTGTTAACAAGTTATCATTGTTGTTTTAAAATATTAATAATTCTTAATCAGGTACATTCCAGTTGGAGGCCTGTTCAATATTTGGGGCCTTTTTCCAGCCCAGTGGAAAACACGAGCAGCCATGAGCACAAGGGCTGGGGTCTGGAGGGTTCCTCATGGGGCTTCCTGCAGCTGCACGAGCCCACGGAGCAGCACAGCAGCCAGAAATCCAGGCTGGAGGCAGCGTGGGTGGGCAGGAGGAGAAGAGACACCAACCTGTCCCAAACAGTTCAGAGATATTTCTTTCACGTATTTTGGTGTTCATTCATCGCCCAACTCCGTACAAAACGCTCTGTTTAACCAGCTTTTGTCAGCCCCTGGGTCACAGTGGGTGACTGTGGTGCCAGTGCTCACTGCCCTTCTCCCCTGGGGACACTCTGCTGTCCCGTGGGGCAGTGCCACGAGGGGCAGAGCACTGGCCAGGCAGAGACCAGGGAAAGCTGTGGCACTGCTCACTCCCCAGGGTCACTCACCTGGGAAGCGTGTGGCATCCTGCAGGTGCCAAAGGAGGTCATAGCTGGATGGGAAATCCCGTCCTGTCAGCCTGTCCCTCCGGGCTGACCTCACTGGTGGCACATCCTTCTGCCAAAGGAGGGGTTCATGCTCTCACAGGACTCCCCAGGCATGGCAGAAAGAGCTGAGACATGTCAAGCAAAGGTTTAAGGTAAGTGTAACCTCCAGCTTCTGAAATCCAGCAGCTGCAGCCAGAGATAGGATTTGTTCTTGCTTACAGCTATTTCTTTAACATCTGAGGTTTTTCAGACAAGGGCAGTGACAATAAGCCTGAGATTTAAGATACATGTACAAATTATATCTCTGTGCACATCTCTGTGGTTATCAGACAAGTTTTAACCTGGAGATATTTAGTCCAGGCAGGTGCTTTCCAATTCTGAGGAACCTCCTCATGCTGCTGTGACAGAAACCACAGTGAGCTGCTCCAGGGACTGAGGGAAATAATGAGCAGGACAAAGTGGGGGTTGGCAAGAGACACTGTAGGCAGGAATGGATGTGCTTGAAACCACCAATATGACAGATATCAGGCAGAAACAGAGTCCCAACATCCTGCAAGTGATAGGTCAGGGCACAGGAGTCCATGAAGAGCAAGGAGAAATCCTAAGGAGGAAACAGGAGATTCAAGAGTCATGCAAAACAGAAAGGGAAAAGAGGAGGAAACAGATTTGGAAACAGAGTAAAAGCATAAAACTGTCACTGGAGAAGCAGATGGCACCAATGGGGGTCTTCAGTGTCAAACAAGTGGGGAGCTCTGCACATTTATTTGTGCTTTGCTGTAGCACAAAACGCTCGATGCACTGGGGCCAGGGGGAGGCTGGGCAGCAGGGACAGGAGAGTGACTGAGTGACTGAGCATGGGGACAAGCAGGGCAGCACAGAGGAGCAACACTGTCACAGCAGGGCAGAGCTGCTGCTGCAGCAGATGTGCAGATGTGCTGATGCCTCCAGATGTGGCAGCTCAGGCAAGCTGGAGTGGGATCTTCTGCCACAACAGACAACAGTTCACATCAGAGATGGCACTACAGCGTCCTGCCTCTGCAGGATCTCATTTCCCCAGGAAAAAAAAGGAATTCTACAGAATGCAAGACTTAAACTTGCACCCTAATTTTGCCTCAGATTGGATCTTGGCTTTGGAACCCTGCTGGAGTCCCCCACCAGCTGACAGCCCTGCTCCACCAGCCAGACCCACACTCCTCTGCCAGGGGCTCCTCTGGCATCCCTTTAGCTGAACAAGCAGCTCACAAAAGTGAAACCCTTCTAACATACACAGTTCAGCTAACACACACCTTCCTGAGTTAGGCTGCAATTTCTTGCTTTAAATACAAGGCTTTTTCATGCCAAACTTTTCTAGAAATTTTAAGCTGTAATTTGACGACAAAGATCCCCAGTCCTCCAAATGTCAAACTCACTCCTTTTGTAATGAGATTAAAGTGAGGCTTCCTTAGAAATGTCTTACTCTTTAGGCAAACTGTCACACTGTGCTGAAGTACAAACTACTTACTTCTGCCTCAATTTCTGCTTGCCCCTTCCCCAGGAGCCTGGCACAGCCATGGCCCTGTGCTTCCCAGACCTCCTGCAGCTCCCAGCCCACTCACAGGGCAGCATCACCACAGCCTCATCGTCTGGGGCTACCTGTGCAAGGCAGAGCAGAGAGACCAGCTCACCCACAGCCCACGAGCTGATCTCTGACCCAGCAGCCTGCAGCTCTGCAGGAGGAAAAGCCAAACGAGCTGTGGTTTCAGCTTCTGATGCACACTTTTGCTGTCACTTGCACACATTTGCTTTCTTTGCAGTGTTTTCACATGAAATATAAGCTGGAAGCCAAAGACAAAGTTTTCATGTCCCCAGTTTTCATATTGCTGATACTCAAATAAAAAAATTTATCTTATGACAGAGTTGCTTCACAGAAGCAGTGAAGGATGGTCTGCTTTGTGAGCAAGAGGAACAGGAGCAGGGCACCCACAGAGCCCCCAGCCCGCTCACCACACGGGATTTACACGCTCGTTCTTCCAGACCTCCTCCGCGTGTTTCCAGACTGCATCACACTGACACGTTACAGTCAACAAAACAAAACACCCCCAGCCTCTAAAGGTATTGTGTGGCAGATGGCCAAGGCTGAAAAACTCCCCAAATCTCCATTTTATTTCTGACATTTTAAAGAAACACCATGTGTCTTTAGAACCCTGTATTTACAGAGCAGTAATGGGATGTAGTGTGCTTATATCCAGGACTTTTCCTTGCTTGCTCCTGGGCAGGCTCTGCTGATCTCACTCGACCCTCCCAAGCTGGCCACCATCTCTGAAGACTTCAAAATACCAACCTGCAAATTAAAGAGATGTGATTTTCCTTCTTTCCCCAAGATCAGTGGAAGCCACACAGAGCAGTGACCATCACAAGGGCTGGAGCCAAGCACAGTGCCCTCAGCCAGTGAACACTTCCCTCAGAGTGGTTGGGAAGTGCAGACCCAAGAGCGTGGAAGCTCCTGCTTCCCAGGTGTCCCAGCTTCCCCAGAAGAACAGAACACAAGTTGTGCTGGACAAGGCTGCTGTGTACACACACACAACTAGGGCAGGGGAGTGCAGGGAGGAGGGGAAATGCTTTTCTCTTACCCAGATAAAGCAACATGGTGACATCACCACTGCTGTGGTGAGGTGCAGCCAGCTACCAGCAGAACCAGGGATGCTATGGATTTCTGAAGACAATGCAGAACACCCAAAAGACTCTGCTTCCCACTGAGGCAGACTTTTTTGGGCAAGTTGGCACCACCAGAACCATTCCCACTGGGTTCTTGGAACAGGGCCCTGGCAGCAGCTGAGACAGGAGAAGCTGAAGGGTCTGACCATCAAATCTGTTATTTCGCTTTTGACTGGAAGTAACAAATGTGGAGCCACACGGCTTCCTGTCTCATGAAGGCTGTACCTCAGGGCTTCCTCCCTTCCAACACCACATTTACTCACACACACTCAGAATGCATCAAGCTCTGGCAATAATCAGGCTCTGGATTTGTCTTATCTTGGGTTTTGCATCTGCAGCTGGTCCAGGCAGAGCACGGGTCAGAGGGGCTCAAGCTGCTACTCAGAGAGCAGCAGTGAGGCCACAAGGAAAAGCAAACTTGAAGCTGTGTGTTCCTCTTAAGGTCACCATCAGACATTTAAGTCACAGAATAAATTTTTTCATTCCAGAGAGATTTTGTACTTTAACTCCTTTAGATGAGCAGGAACCTGGTGTTGGATTTCCTAAAACAATTAAGGATGAAAACACTCAGACAGGTAACTAAGCAATTTGAGCAACTGAAGCAATGCTAACTGCATTACTTAAACTATCACAGGACTGCTCAGGACATGCTCTATTTTCTCAGGGCTTGGGGAAACAGACTGATTCTGCAGATACTGTTTTGCTCATCTTGTCTCTGTTTCCTGTCAAGCAGCCCACCACACTCAGATTTGGGTCTCTCACGTAGTTGCAAATGTTAAATTGAGGCTCTGTGACTCCAGGACCCGTCAGAGCTCCTTTCCCACAGTGGGGTGGGGAGTTTTGTTTGTCTGTTTCATTTCCAGAAAAGTGATCTCAGAAAGACAAATATCAACTCTCTGCATTTGTCACAAGCCCCATTCGTGAGAACCACATTCAAAACAGGACTTTTTCACTCTAAAGTGAAAAAGCATCTCTTGGCATCATAAGAACTCAGATGGACTTCAAAGACAACATCAGAAACAAGACTAAATACAAGTGCAGAGCCCTAAGCCTTAAAAGCAGAGCTCTAAGTACATAAATATCCATGGACTTTCAGGCTCCTACATAGTGATTTCAAGAAATTCAACATCAGCCCTGATGTTGAAAAATCAATCCCTCTCTTCTGTCACATCACAGTCACTACTGCAGACTGGCTAGAAAATCCTGCTACCAAGGTGCATGACCAGGTACCCCCCCACTGCTGAGGTCTACTTTAAGCTATACTTAACCAGGCTGTATTTTGCCACACAGGTGACTGACAAGTTCAAGAGTCTCACCAACCATTCTAAACCTCTTAAAATGGATTAAAGAGGTGAAAAAGCCATTCTTTCTCAGTTCCCTTCTATGGTGGTACCTGTGACAGACTATGACAGATTAAATACATATAGTTCAAATGGTAGGTGAAATTTGAGTGGGTTTAAGCCCTAGGAAAAGGACGGGTGAACTCACAGAGGAGTTGTGGCAGACATGAGAAAGTCACTACTGCATTCTCCAGATCACCCTTCTGAGGACTCTGTTTCTGCCCAAATCAACTCCTGCCCTCACAGGGACTCCTTGCCCAGCTGGGGCTGCAAATGAGTCACAGGTGTTCCAAGTTTGGACTGGTGTAATAAAATTTATTCCAATTGAAAACTGTACAGTAGCAATACAGACTGTTTACTGGATTCACACCTTCACAATAATCACCACTGTGAAAATCGTTCTGGAACTGTGCACAAGAGATTGAGTCAAGGAAATGTCACATGGAAAATACTTGTGGCCAGAAATAAGGTCAGTAGTTTTCTCTGCAATCTCATCTAAAAAGAAAGTGAATTTACTGCTTTATGACACAGAATAGGTTTCTAGATTTTGAGTCCTCCTACTCAGGCAAATCTCCTGAGGAACCCACACAAGTCAAAGAGAACCAGAAATGAGAGGCCCTTTCATTGCTCAGTGCACATGGCACATTCACCAGGCAGCAGCCTTGTCGCTGTGTTCATTGTGATGTGACATCCTTAGGGGCCATCAGACCTTCCCACCAAAACCGTTCAACAGCTGCTATTATTGTCTGAAACCTCACAGACAAAGAGCTGAGCCTCTGTCAGCCACACTAAGTCTTGGGTTTTGAGTTGCACACAGCCTGATGGGAGCCCCTTGCCTGTATGGAAACCTCCCACTAAGGGCCAGCTGGGAGAGAATCACAGAATCATTCAGGTTGGAAAAGGCTTTTAAGATCATCACGTCAAACCGTTAGGACAGCACTGCCAAGCCACCACTGAAACATGTGTGACCCATGATAAAGGCTCAAACCAAGATACTAAAACTGGAAAACCAGGCAGGAAATAGGTTCCAAACATGCTTCAGTTGGGCTTACATCAAAACAGAGGCAGCAGACAGCTGTCCTTCAAAGAACATTTTTAACAACAATAACAATGTCAGCAGGCAGATGTCCTAGCTGTGGACATTCTATTTACAAAACAAAAACCCCTCCAGACTTACATGAGCTGCCAGCTGAAAACAGCGCACACAGCCTCGTGACTTACAGCCCCTTCTGCCAGGGGAAAGCAGAAGTTTGTTAAGGGGAAGGAAACAGGAGACAAAAAGAAGACGAACAGCACCACACATGGTAACATCCCCACAGCACCGCGGGAGCGGCCGATATTTGAGCACCCAGCGGCCGTGGGGCAGGGCGGGGCAGGGCGGGGCAGGGCTGGGCAGGGCTGGGCAGGGCTGGGCTGAGCTGGGCAGGGCTGGGCAGGGCTGG
>WBNO01033428.1:67869-80118 GCA_013400575.1 Peucedramus taeniatus
GGGGCTGGGCTGGGCGGGGCTGGGCAGGGCTGGGCTGGGCTGCTGGGTGCTCACCACAGCCTGCCCAACAGGCCACACCTGAGCCTGCACTGGCAAGGTGGATGTGTGGGTTCCCTGACCACGGCAGGAGGATGGGACTGGGTGATATTTACGGTCCCTTCCAACCCAAACCATTCTCTGTGCCTTTGGAAGTTCAAAGGTCAAAATGCACAGGCACCATCCATCAAGCACTCTGCACCAGTTTCAAAAGCTGAGCTTGAGCTAAGCAACAACTAAGTCTTGAAAATTCCAGAGGTGGTTAAGAAGCTGCACATAATTTGGCAGTTTAATTTCTTCTCAGCTCCAGAATCTGGTACGGTAAAGCTAAAACTATCAAAGCTCAGTTTTCTTCTCTCAGAAAGAAGTCAGCACCTTCTCTGCTTCTGCTCTTGCTGGAATCTCCCGTGCCTGCTGTGCAAACACAGGCACACTGCTCTCAGAAGGACAAGGCAGGTGCCCAGCAGCAGCAGCAGGATGTGAGACACAGGAGCCGTGTGTTGCTGAGCTGCAGGGTGGGCTGGGTCTTCTGTCAAGCTGTAAGAGAAAACGTATTTGTGTATATTTGAAACCTGGACTGAAGAGTTTGCCTGAGCATCCTACACACTGCAGCCAAAACAGCAGTGTACATAACAGACACACTGCCCCTGCCAGAGAACACCCTGACAGGGAAAGCAAGGGCAAGCAAGTGCCCAAATGCACCTGGATACTGAAGAGGGGCCTCCTGATTTGGCAGGGTGCACTATGGTACCTGGGCATTACCTTAAAAAAACAGCAAAAAAGAAATACAACCAGATGGAAAAAAAGAAAAACCAAATCCCAAAACCAAGAAAACAAAACAACAACCAAAATACACAAGAGAGCAGCTCAGCATTACTGGCTTTAGAAGAAAACCTGCAAAAATAAACCCTCGGGAAGCTTCCTTTACGGAGAGCAGATAATCAGATAGAGCAGCCAAGCTCGTCGTCTGAACCCCCAACTCATCCAGTCCCCGGGGGCTGGGACGAGCAGAACACTCATCAAATTACAGAGATCTGTCATCCTAAACCCTCGCTATCAAGTGACAGGGGATGCACTGAAACATCTGCAAAGCTCTACAGAAGGCACAGGGGAGGAGAGCCTTTGCAGCATCCTCCAGCCAGGGCTGGCCGGGCACTGGGGCTCTCTGGACGGGGCTGGCCGGGCACTGGGCTCTCGGGACGGGGCTGGCCGGGCACTGGGACTCTAGGGACGGGGCTGGCCGGGCACTGGGCTCTCTGGACGGGGCTGGCCGGGCACTGGGCTCTTAGGACGGGGGCTGGCCGGGCACTGGGCTCTCTGGACGGGGCTGGCCGGGCACTGGGCTCTCGGGACGGGGCTGGCCGGGCACTGGGCTCTAGGGACAGGGCTGGCCGGGCACTGGGCTCTCTGGACGGGGCTGGCCGGGCACTGGACTCTCCAGCATCCGGGCTGCAGCGGCGCTCGGGAGCGGGGCACCGCCTGACGAGCAGCCGCGTCCCCGCAGCCCGGGTGCCACCATGCCAGCGCAGCAGAAGAAGCTGCTCTTCTGCACAGCCGGGGTGCTGAGCTTGGCCTGCGCGCTGGGGACGGCGGCGGCCATCGGCACCCAGCTCTGGGTGAGGGGCTCCATCCTCTGCACCACCGGAGCGCTGCTCGTCAACGCCAGCGGCCCCGAGCTGCACAAGTTCATCGGTGACATCCAGTACGGGCTCTTCTCCGGGCAGCGTGTGCGGCAGTGCGGGCTCGGGGGGAGACCCTTCCAGTTCTCATGTGAGTACCGATGGCGCTGGAGCTGCTGGCGTCCCCCGCCGCCGGCCGGGACGGGGCTGCCCTCGCCCCGCTGCCAGCCCCGCGGAGCGGCACACGCCAAAGCAACGCTGCCCTCGGCGTGCTCCGGTCCTCAGGGTCAGTTCCTTATCTTATGATACTGATACCGCCTGCCTAATGTATTCAAGGATCTATTGCTGCAGTTACACAGATAGCCACATTGCCAAAGATTTATACTATTTCTTTTAAAATATTATTTGGGGGGGTTTATTAATCTCTGTCACCTTGCTCTCTGTGCCAGCATTAGAACATTACCTCTGTGCTGTCAAGAAGAATGAACTAAACCAGCAAGAACCTCAGGAAAGAGCTGGGGCACTGGCTGCTATTGAGGGAAAAAGCAGCCCAAAAGTTTGCAATCTGTGGCACTAATTGGAAGAAGGACGGGGGGAGAGTGTCTGGGGAATGCTGGCTGACTTGGTACCTGACACACAGAACGTCAGAGTATTAGTAAGGGCTTCACTTTATATTCAGAACCTACTCATCTTCAAAGATAAGAAGATCAATTTAAAAATTATGAAGTGAGACACATTTGTATCCAGCAGCACGCAGAACAGGCATTAAAGCCAGTTGCTGTGTGTACAATACCTCCCATGGAGTAACTACAGCACACAGGTCACAATCATTCTGCTTCAACAGCGCATGCAAATTGCTCACACCCGTGATTTAATGCAAGGGAAGGTTGCCAGACTAGGTACCAGAAATTATTTACTATATAACATTTTCTAAAAATAGTAAACCAAGCTAATTTGATATAGTATTAGTATTTGCACTCTCTGAATTCCATCACCCTTTGATTGCTCTGTGTGCCATCCAATGTGCAGCTCTTGCACCGTGGCTGAATTTTCAGAGGGGTCTATGCAATCCCAAGGATTTGGTTCCCTGCTGAGAACTGCTGAGGTGAGACTGCTGTAAGTGAGACTTATGACCCAGGGCTGGTCCAGCTGCCAGCAGCTCTGGGACTGACACTCAGGTTCAGTCAGTGGCAGCTGTGAGGGGTCAGGAGCATTCACTCAGAGAGTGCTGAGACCAAGATGCTGATCCTGTTCCCTGGGGCTGCAGCAGCCCCCTCCCATCACCTCGGTACCTTGGGAGCTCACCAGGAGCATTCCAGAAAGCAGGACAAGCTTATAAAATACACAGCCATAGCTTAATGCACTCACTGCACTTCAGCATGTCTGAGGAGAACAGACATGGAAAATGGGCTAAATGATTTAGTTCTGTGCTTGTTCCCATTAAGTGCTCCCCTCTGACCACTGTATCTCTTTTAATTGTAATACGAATTTGCTCTGCCAGCAAACCCAGTTTAGCTGGGGAAAACTTCTGCTCCATTTGTTCCCACTCATTCCCATCAGTTTCTAGGTCAGTGGTTCATTTTCTAAAGGTCTCTGCCATGCACAGCATACATGGGTTCATTCAGGACCATGAAGGAATGTTTTACTTTCAAGACAACGTTGCTTCTGGAATTAATTTTTCCTGATACATCACACATAAAATGCTAATGACAGAACCAGCTATAGATGCAGGTGCCCAGGGGAGGATTCAATACCATGCCATAACTCGTTTTCTTAAAACAAACCATACAAAATTGCATTATTAAATACACAGTTTTGCATGTTTTCCCAAAGCATCCGATGGTGTCACAGGAACAAATGCTGCTCCTTGTAGGAATCCTGCCCAGGGAAGCAGTGGAAGGGGCTCTGAGCTCTCCCTGGAGCCTTCCCTTCCTCAGGCTGAGCACCCCCAGCTCTCCCAGCCTGGCTCCCTGGCCCTCTCCAGACTCACTCAGCAGCTCTGTGTTGTTTGGATATTGGGGTCCCCAGGGCTGGGGGCAGCTCTGCAGATGGAGCCCCACCTGAGCAGGGCAGAGGGGCAGAGTCCCCCCTCCCCTGCTGTTCACACTGTGGCCCAGCCCAGGGCAGGGGAGACTCTGGGTGCCAGAGCACGAGGAGCTTCTCTCCCTCCAGCACCTCTCCTTCTCCTCGGGCAGCTCCCAACACGTTTCCCCCAGCCTGTGTTTGTGCTGGGATTGCCCCTTGCACTTGGCCTTGCTGAACTTCATGAATGACTCTCTGTGTCCTAGACAAACAGGACCACAACTTGAAACAGCAGCTTAAAAGCTGCATAAAAATATTTAGAATAAATTATTCCTGAATTTGTGCATCCACAATCACAGCATAATTTCCTTTCACACATCACAACCCTTTGTGGGACCACATGAACATGAATGAAGAAAAAAGTCTGAAGAAAGATTTATTGTCCCACTCCCAGAGAAGAGTGGAATGGCCAAGCCTTCAGCCAAGGGAGATCAGCCCCATAACACTGGCACTGAAGAGACCTCGGTGACCCCTCGTGCCAGACCTGCCTTCTCAAACACAGCTTCCTGGTTTTTCCCCAAAAGGTCCTGTTCACATCAAGGACCAAATGGCACCCTCAGGAAGGGGAGGAGAGGCTTTCCCTGGAGCTACTCTCTCTCTCTAGTGGCCAGCCTATTCCTCTGAGTTTCATAGAATTTTTCTGCCTCCAAACATCCATGAAAAACCATTTCTAGTGAATTATTTCATCTGATTGCATTTAGAAGAGCAGGATCAAAACAATTATCACAAATGAGCAGCAACCCCCAGCCCGACATCAGAGAGAACTTTGCCTAATATGTATAATAATGTTGTGTTTGTTTTGTTTTCAGTTTTTCCAGATTTGCTCAGAATTATCCCTGCAAGTATCCACGTTAGTGTCATTCTCTTCTGTGCAGTCCTGGTTGTCTTTGCCCTGGTGGGAGCAGGGTTCTTCATGTTCAATGCTTTTGGCAGCCCCTACGAGACACTGCATGGCCCCGTGGGGCTGTACCTGTGGAGCTTCATCTCCTGTGAGTACCCCAGGCTGGGCTGAGGCATCGCTGCTCAGCATCACCCACTCCTCAGCACAGGAGAGCGACTTAAACTGCGGCTGCATTGGCTCTAAATTGGCAAAAGCAAGCCAGGCAGGAAGGCGGGTGACTCTGCCTCATCAAAACACGTGTTTTCCCAGTTGAGGTTGAGAGATAAACTGGGGAAATCCTGCAGGGGGGGGTGGCAGGATGGGAGAGGGCAAGCAGCTGCAGGAAGTCATGGCAGAAGGGCCCCAGGGACCCAGAGCTGGGGTGGCATCACTGGCACCCCACACAGAGTCAGAACCAGGAACCACCCCAGAGTAGGAAAATGGGGGAAAAAAACAACCAAAATGTGCCAGTGATGCAGCTGGTTCCACAACAGGAGAGTTCCAGACCATGTGAGCAAGGTCACCACTCAGAGCAGCACAGCCTTGCCAAGGACAGGAAAGCTGAGCAGCCAGACAGCAAGAGGCTCTCGTGTCTCTGAGAGGAGCTGCTGCCACGCAGGGATAATAACCACACACCTGCTCCCTGGGCTGCTGGCTCGGCTGACGGGCAGATTTACCCTGACTTTACAAGGAATTACACCTTACAACCATAATTTAACAAAGGACTGCAGTAGGTGTTTATGTTCAGGCATGCAGAGAGCTCCGTTATGCTCAACGGGACATTGAGCAACTTAAAGCTGAACATGAACACAGACACTTCACTAGCTCAGGGCACTAAAGCAGCCATGCTAAATATTCCTGGTCCTGAGCCAAATTCAATTAGAAAATCTTACTCATTTCAATAGCCATTGGCTTGGATTCCAAAAGTAATCCCTGTTAAAGCTATGTGGCCATACAAACATTCTCCCTGTGGCATTTGGCTGCACATACATCATGCAGCATGGCTGAGGGATTGCTGAGCTGATGAGCATTTCCCTCTCCCTTTCAGGTTCCTGTGGCTGCCTCATCATGATTCTCTTCTCCTCCGAGGTGAAGATCCACCACCTTTCAGAGAAAATTGCTAATTTCAAAGAGGGAACTTTTACATTCAAGACTCACAGTGAGCAGTTTGCAAATTCCTTCTGGACCATCCTGGTTTGCTCCCTGGTGCACTTCCTCAATGCCCTGCTAATCCGATTTGCTGGATTTGAATTTCCCTTTTCAAAACCAAAAGATTCAGGGACAATCACAGGAGCGGTTGACCTGATGTATTAAAATTATGGGATTTAAGAACATTTCAAGCAAAAAAATTGTCACTATTACATCAACAACCACCAGATGTACCAACTTGTGAATTATTGCAATAGAGAAGGTAAAAAAAGGGACGTTTCAAATAAGCATCAAGATTCAGGATCTACCAGCCCACAAGGACTTACTGACTTTAATGTAATTTTTTGTATTTTTACTGTGAAAGGCAAAACACTGCCAGGCTGTTGTAAAGGTTTGTCAGCTGTATCCTTTCCCAAGGTAGCTCTGCCTCCGCATCTCCCTGGATTTTATCAATGTGCAACGGCTTCTGCAAGTCAGCACAACTCCCAACTTTTTTCATCATTTTCTTCATAATCTATATGTATATTCCCCCTAATGTTAATGTATGTTCTTAAAGCATAATTTGTACTGCATCTCATGGTATTGTTTACTACACAGCAAACCCAAAGACATTCCATTACTGTGCAGACAAGAGCAGCCCCAGCCTGGGGTCTGGGAGTCCTCACGGGGGTCGTGGTGCCCAAAGCCCGGCCTGACCACCCCCACATCCCCCCCTGCACCCGAGCATCAGCCCAGCTATTCCTAAGGCAAACAACAACTTCTTACCAGCAAAATAAAATCAGCACAATGTTTGTGGGTTTGATGGGCTGGAAGAGCAGGTACGGTCTGCCCAGTGCAAACTGTGGGGGAGCCCCAGCACGGACCCTGAGGGAACCCCAGAAAGGATCCCGGGGGAGCCCCAGCACGGACCCTGGACCTCCTTGCAGCTATGAAAACGTCCCTGCTCCTGCCCCGTGCTGGAAAATGCCCCCTCTCCTGCCCCACTTTGGGAAACACGCTGGTTCCTGCTCCCTGCTGGAAAATGCCCCCTCTCCTGCCCCACTTTGGGAAACACGCTGGTTCCTGCTCCCGGCTGGAAAATGCCCCCTCTCCTGCCCCGCAGTCNGTAGGGAGGGCAGGGAGGGCAGCGAGGGCAGCAGGGCAGCGAGGGCAGCGAGTGCAGCAGGGCAGGGAGGGCAGCGAGGGCAGCAGGGCAGGGAGGGCAGAGGGCAGAGAGCTCCGCAGCAGCTCCGGGCCCGCCTGCCATGGGGGACCGCGTGGCTGCGCCGACACCGCTCCAGGAGATCGCCGGCAGAATCTCCCACCTGAGCAAATGGAGAGAAATCTTTAGCTTCCGCGGGTAAGATTTTTATTCTGCTTATTTAACACAGTTTTCATTCCAGGTGGTTATTTAATGTAATTTTTCAAGTTATGTTTTATTACAAAGCTTATGTGACAATGACAAAAGGTCCTCGTGTACTCAATAACATAAATGCTGCAGCTCTTATTCTTCCTTTGTTCTGGGGTTCTCTTCTAGCTGGACTCCAGTTTCTCCACATGCTAGCAATACCGCTGTTGGGTGTATCATTTGTACTTTATTTTATGTTTTCAGCTTGGAAATCAACAGCGTGACTCATCAGGTAACTCCTTTTCCAAAGGTAATATTTTCTATTTGTCTGGTGAGTTTTGGGCTGTCCTTGGTTGGCACACCAGGTATGGACATGTGAGGAGGTCACACGACACTGATGACAGCCAAGGTATCTACAGAGACTCATTTCTCATGCTGCTTTTTTGAGAAACAAATTTCAGATATTTTGAAGTCAAAGGGGCAGACCAGTCCTACACTTGATTAACCTTTCCATCAAAAACTAATGGTTTTCACGGTGAGTTTTAGAAAACAAAGATCTCTAAAATGTAAGTATTTGGAAAGCCTGCTGTGCCCTTAGGTTGGGAGACACTGAAGGGTATTTCCTGTAATTCAGACAAACACAGCACTACCACCTGCTCCAGCCAGCAGCTCTTGGGGTGTGTTGGGAATGTCTGAAAGCAGCTGGAAGTCAAGGGCAGCCCCGTTCCAGGGCAGCAGGTGCCCCCCAGCCCCCCGTGGGCCCGGCGCCGTGCCCACGCTGGGTGGTGCAGCAGCACCCCGGGTGATGATGCACCGTCTGCTCCTCTCCCTGCAGCAAGAACGGAGCAGTGCTGGCCACGGACCACCCGGAGCCGGGGAGTCCCCGGGGTCACAGCCCCCCTCCACCGTCCCCCAGCCCCTCCTGCTGCCTCGGGGCGCGGGCGGCCGCCCCATCTCCCCGGACGCGGCAATGGTGAGCTGCCTGCTGAATTAAGCATGAGCTGTAATCCAACCTCCTGAAGGGAAAGGGGCCGGGGAGCCCTTCCTGGTGCTCTGACTGCAGGCTTCAGACTGCTGTCAGCTGAACAGGGCGTGGAACGGGGATGGATTATTTAGGAGACTCTTAACAAATATGGCTGGAATGCAACCTGAAAGCTGATACCAAATAATTCTCAGGAGAGAACCAGTCAAATGACAACAGGCAATGTTTCCCTGTGCTTGAGGGCTTCCCTGACAAACTGCCTCAGGACAGGAGGCAGGATCATGGAATCTTAGAATTGTTTGGCTTGGAAAGGGCCTTTAACACCATCAGTGAGGGATTTCAGCTCCTGCTGAGTGCCTGGCCCCAAAAGCACTGCTGCCAGGGGTTGTTGTCCAGCAGCTCAGCAGATCTGCTGGCAATGGCAGGATGGGCCCCGGCACAATCTTCCTCAAAATGTGCACTGTACCCAAATGTAAGTTATTACACACTACAGCCAGGCTTCACCAGAGTGGCTGGGTGCTGAGTGAAGTCCCTGCATTGAGCTCAAGCCTCACCTTTGCTCTGAAGCTGTGGCCTGGCTCTAGGCAGATGCTGTGCCATGTGGAGGGCACCCGTGGCACCTGCACCCCAGAGCCCTGATGGGACAGACCCCTCCTGCTGGGACGAGAGCTCTGAGCCCGGCCCCTCTGCTTCCTCCTCCACAGAGGCTGCAGAAGCTGCTCTTCGGGAGCACGGCCCCCCTCTTCAGCGGCGAGTGGGCAGCAGCACACTTCAGCTTCCACCCGCCACACTCCGATCTGGCCTACGCGCTGCAGGCAGGAAAGGTAACAGGGTCACACCTCCTGGCACCAGCTGCCCGGTGCCACACACACCTGTGGGAGCTGGCAGCCAGGGCAGGGGTCCTCACAGCACACACACCTGCACCCTGCACTCCTGTACCCTGCACACCTGTACCCTGCACACCTGCACCCTGCACACCTGTACTCTGCACACCTGTACTCTGCACACCTGTACCCTGAACACCTGTACTCTGCACACCTGCACCCTGAACACCTGTACTCTGCACACCTGTACCCTGCACACCTGTACTCTGCACACCTGCACTCTGCACACCTGTACTCTGCACACCTGTACCCTGCATACCTGTACTCTGCACACCTGCACCCTGCACACCTGCACCCTGCACACCTGTACCCTGCACACCTGTACTCTGCACGCCTGCACTCTGCACATCTGTACTCTGCACACCTGTACCCTGCACACCTGTACCCTGCTCTCCTGTACTCTGCACACCTGTACCCTGCACACCTGTACCCTGCACACCTGTACTCTGCACTCCTGCTCAGGAGAGACGCAGCAGGTTGCAAAAGGCCTGTGTCTTTTCTGAGAATTAGACTTACCTAATTATTCCTGCTCCACCTAGGCATCCAACAAGTGAAGTGACCTAGACTATAATTTTCTGAGATGGAGGTTTTGTTCTTCCTTATTTACCATCACACCACTGCCCCTAAGAAAGCAGAAGGCCAAGCTACACAGCTGAACTGTAAATCCCCCCCCCTTGTCCAGAGGCTGAAAGGAGTGCCACTCCCCGCATTCCGGAGCTCCGTGCTCACAGAGGGAGCACAGCCCTGCTGGGTGTCAGCACGGTGGGGAGCGGGCACAGGCACTCCTGTGCACAGCCTCACATCAGCCCTGGGCTGCCTCAGCACCTCTGTCCCTTTGCTGTGAGGGGACAACAACCAACCTTGGGGCTTCCCAGCACACATGGTGCCTGGAGCTGGGTGCTATTCCCTGGAATGGAGGGAGGAAGGGCACCCACCCACAGGGTCCCTGCTGTCCTCAGCACATGGCCAGGGCTACCTTGAGGCTTCTTTTCCATAAGGGCTTCTTGTTGCCGCCCGGACCAGGGACTGCTGGGAATGACAAGTACTCATTCAGACTCCTCAGATGGCAGGGGCTGTTCTTCTGTTCCTAGGGAGGAACGAGAGCCATTCTGGCAGCTGTACAAGCACATGTCATCACATACCTGCTCTTCACAAGAGAGACAGAATGTACTCACCTGGAAAGGTGAGTTGCTGGGCCTCACGGGACACATGAAAAATATTTCCATACATTGCTCGGTCAGTGCCAGCCTCTGGGTTTGGGCAAACCAGATCCAGGTACAGGTGGGGATACGCGCAGGGAGAGAAGCCTTGGCTGACCCCCTGGCAAGCCTTCTTCCCACCAAGTCCTTTGATTTTGGGACAGTGGCATGTGCCCCCCACCTCTGTGGTGTCACAGTCACAGCCCCTGGTTCCCCCTGGCACAGGCTGTGCCGGGTCGGGCGGTGGGAGCAGGGGCAGGCACTGGCCACGGCCCTGGCAGAGACCCTGTGGGCAGCAGGAGGAGGCGGCAGAGCTGTCGTGTGCCTCATCACTGCCCCTATCACCACGATGCCACGTGAAGGCTACAGAGCCAACAGCTTCACAGAGAGAGTGAGTATGGAACCGTCTTCTGCCAACGGGATTTTCCTTAAAGATACCTTTGGCCTGAAACACAGAATCTCCTACACCTGCTCCCCCACTTACATTGCACTACAAACAGGGATCACCCCAGCCCCAGGTCTTGCTGCAGCCCATGATACATCCACCTCCCCTTCACCAAAGCCCATCTTCCTTCTCCTGCAAAAAGCAGTTGTCAACACAAAGCTGCTGCCCTCAAACCCCGCACAGAGCCAGAGCCCACAGCCGGGGAAGGGGCAGAGCAAACCTTTGCATTGTCCTTTCACTTAACTAATGGAACCATAGGATTCAAAAGCTCAGCTTCTTGGTATAATTCATGTCTCCTTACCACCACCCTCACGGTGCCCATGCCCAACAGATCCGGCTGTTCGAGTTCTCGGAGAAAGCTGCTGCTCAGGAGTTCATCTCTGATCACATAAACTGTGTAAGTGGGGATAGCTGCTTTATCCAAGTTATTTTCTTGCTAAATTACGTCTTATTTCCCATTCAAATTGGGCATTTTGGACACAGCAGTGTCATCATTATCAGGATGTTCACACAGTTAATGTACAGTTAGTTAATGGATCATTTCCAGCCTTTCCTATGGGAAGGGATCCTGCTCTCCTGTGACTTAACACATTATTCCAGCTCTCTCAGTCCACAAGCACTGGGTAAAAAGGGCAGCATTTTGTACATCATTCAAAGATGTGATTCCTCACAGCCTCAGCAAAAATATGGCAAAAATTGTACAAAACCGTTTAGCCAATAACTGGAAGTTTCTTCCTTCTTTTTTTACCTGATCCTATTCAACAAAATTAGTTACAAAATCTTCCTGGAATAACACCTTACTCATCTAACTCAACCCACTCACCTAGGGCTGTATTGAAGCAGAATTGTTTTAATTAAATATGATTTACAGGCCATAATTTCTCCCCTGTGATCCCTTATTTCTTTTTCCAGTTCCAAGGTGAAGGAAGCCATGGAGTGATCCTATTTTTATACAGTTTACTTTTCTCTAGGATACTTGAAAGGTATATTTTGCTTTTTAAACATTTTCCTGTAGTTTGGTTACATCTCCTGAAAAGCCTTTTCCTTTCCTCCCAGTTCTGGCGGTCAGGCAGGGAGGTACAGTGCTGCCCTGATGATCTCTGCTTGGCCACACAGGGTCCAAGAGGATTTGGGTGACACAGCTCCTCTGTTGAACATCAGTTCTGGAAATGTCACCTGTACAGAGGTAGGATCAGCCACTTGTCTCAAGCGTTCTGATTTTATTATTCTCACATCCGATTTAGGGAAAAAATATCACTTTTTAATTAATCCAAAGAAAAAAAGAAGCCTAAGTTCATAAAAAGTATTTTGCAATTTCAGTCATGACTGTGCCCTTAAAAAACAGATGATGATGATGATGACGATGATGACACTGATGATGATGACGATGATGATGATAGTAACAATAATTTTCAAAATGCCACTGGCAGCCTGGCATTCCCCTTCTAGCGAAAGGCGCGACAGAGCTGGGGGCAGGACACCGCCTGCAAGGGGCGTTTGCCCCGCTCCGCCGGGGTGTGACCGGGCTGTTTCCCCGCAGGCCGTGCTCAGCCTGCTCCTGACGGGCCGGGCGAGCCCGCGGCAGCTCGGCGGCAGCCGGGAGCCGGAGCCCGGCGCTAGGGACGGGGACGGGGACGGCGAGGCGC
>WBNO01033428.1:89741-102080 GCA_013400575.1 Peucedramus taeniatus
TGGCGGGCGAGCCCCGCTGGCCCCCGCCCCCCGAGGAGGGCACAGGCGACCCGGCAGAGCCGCCGTGCGAGACATCCCCGGCCAGCCCGCCGCCGACCCCCACGGGCCTGCCCACCCTCCTGGCCTACAGACCCGAGTCCTCCCAGGCAAACGTACACCTCGAGGTCGGTTGGGCTGGGCGCTCCCCGCTGCTTCGTTCACACGGAACCAACGCCCTTTGCCGAGCCCGCAAAGGAGCCCCTTCATGACAGGTTTTTCTTCTGCGAGGCTGTTGAAACAGCCTGGGCAGCAAGAGGCTGTGCAGCCTCTCCCCACTGCTGCATCCTCTGTTGAGAATTTCCTAGCAGAATATTTTGTCTAAATCCGGTACAAAATGTCTATAAATAGGTACAGTCACAGAATCCAAGGAGGGCACAGAGTTCCCCGTAACCCTTAGCAGAGCTAAGTCACCAAAGAGTTAATTCGAGGCACGGGGTGGGGAGCAAGGGAATTTTGTTTCAGGATATCCAGTACCCATCCTCAAAACACACCCTGCTGCCAGCCTGGTTTGCATCTGGTCAGAGGTGACCAGCTCTGTATCACCTAGTCTGCTGGTGCTCCCTCAGAAACTCCCACAACTGAAGTTTTTCTCTCTGTAATGCATTCCAATCCTCAGCTTCCCTGGGAAGGAGCAGGGCTCATAAATACCAGTCATTCCCTTTGGGGGCATTTATTGATTTATTTACAACACATCTGCTTTTCCTTTCGGTAGTTTCCTGGAGTTAATGTTTTGAGTTAAATCCTTCCAAGATATCCCAGAAATGTATCTGTTGGGAGTGCCCTTAGGTGCTTTGTCACATTTGTTGCATTTTCACCGTGCTAACCGGGGATCTGGGGCTGGTGCCCTCCTCCTTCCTCCCAGCTCTCCCCGCCATGGCTGCAGGCAGAGGAGGATGCTGAACCAACCTGCGAGTACTGTGGCAACCCGCTGAGGCCGTTCCCCCTGTCCGAGGATGCGCTGCTCTCCGAGGAGCAGGAAGGCGTAAGAGGGTGGGGAGGACGAGCAGGGGTTTGCTGCGGAACGGCCGCGCTCACGGCTCCGCTCTGGCCTTCCAGAGATTCTGCTGCGAGCGCAGCCGAGAGCTCTACGAGTTCGTCATGAAGGAGAGGAAGAAGCTGGAGGATGCCAGCCTTCCCAGAGCTGTCAGCACCCATGAATCCCTCGGCTCTGAAGCCAACCTGCTGTCAAAGGAGCAAGACAGCCAGAGGTACTGGGAGAACTGGGGATCAGGTCTTGGTAATGAACAGGGAGCTCTGAGGGGAAAAGGAGCGTTAAGAAACCGCAGAGAGAGAAAGAAGAAAAATCTTTGCTTTAGGCACCAGAAGTTCTGATTCTCTCTGGTCCCTCCTGGTTCCTCTATTGCCAGGCTGCACAAGGAGGTAGCGAGGCACATGCTGAGTGAAATGTTAATTCCAGTGCTGACAGATAAACTATCTAGAGAGAGGTAGAGCCAAAAAAACCCACAGCTGTGGGAAGGGACAGTATTTGGGTGTAGCTTCTACCTCTGGCACGGAAACAAAGCTGGTATTTGTATGGTGTTTTAATCCATAAACTGTGTTTGGATTACAGTTTTCAGAGTCATACACAAGAACTCTGCAAGTTCTTAGGCTGTTTAGCAGGAGACCCAAAGGTTGTGCAAGACTTTAAGCCTCCAGGGAAAGTCTAAGCCACAGGGAAAAGGAAAACTAAACCAGTACACCTGGAAGTAAACTGTTGGTCTCCTCAAAAATCCTTCACAGTCTGAGGGTGCAAGTGCCTCCTACTATGTACAGAGCACACACCAAACCACTGTCAGATTCATAGGAAGCTACACAAGAATAGTGAAAATATTCTTGGAGATGAGCTGTTTTCCTGATCTTGTGGGTATCTGTCCTTCTCTTTCACATAAAATCCTGATCTAAACCCCATTACAATATTCAGCTCTCCTGCCAGCAGAGCTGATGCCACTGCAGTGGCAGTCTGTTCACTGGAATCTGTGTGGGCACAGCTCCTTTCTGCTCAGGTATCAGTATTTGGGTGACACTCTGCTGCCTGTTACTTGGTATTGGAGCAGAGAGAAAAACAGATTCAGAAATTGTCTTCCTAAAGCAGGGATGTCCACCACTTACAGCTTTCTAAACATGATGTGTGAGGTGTCAACAACACTTCTATTTTCCAGGCAGCAGAAGAGAGACCTGGCTAGAGAGTTGGCTGACCAGTCTTTAAGGCCAAGTGCCATTAAAGGTGAGTTGGTAATTCCTTATGGATTTGTCCATTTATCTCAGTGATGCATTCAGTGGAATTTCTGGTTTCTAACTGGAGAATTTTATACAGCAGCATGTTCGTTCATTGTCAGATATGCAATCTCATTAAATTAGATACAGATACAGCCATATTAAATCATCCCTCACACATGAGCACAAGAGGGGCACATCCCTTTGCATAGAGAGGCTGTTTGTCATGATTTTCAGTATGTTATCTGTGATGTTTCCAGCTGACATGCACAGAACCTGACCTGAGAGGACAAGTTGGCAAAGCCAAGCCCTTAGGAAGCAGGAACTGCCAGAATTAACTGCTCACTCATATTTTGCCTGGTCAGGTGGATATTGCACCAGTTCTTAGCCCAGGCTGTGGATGACTGAGCAGCCTTTGGGTCTAGCTGTAGAGGAGGAGTTTTGACAGGTGAACCAGATTTACAATATGGGCATGTTTTCACAGAGGAGGGCAGGGCAGTGAGGCTTCTGCAGCACTGTAATAATGGTCAGTTCCAGTGTGGGGGCCCAAATGGTATCCCAAAAAGTTGCTCTTTACGCAGATGTTTGTATATATCTAACTGAAAAAATGCTATCTTTTATCATAATCCTGTGCTCTGAAATAGCTGAGCACTTTGGAGTGCCCTTGTTAGAAAAAGGCCCGAGACAGAGTGTCAGGAGGGAGTGTCTCAGCCAGGAACGCCCACTCCCCGTTATAGCAGAGGTATCGGCCAGCCACGCGGTAGGCAGTGCCACCCCTCTCCGCTGCACAGAAGCCCTCCCTGTGCTCTGCAGGTTCACAGCAAGCTGGATCTGCTTCCGACGAGCCTTCCCAGGAACTCCCATCTCCCGAAGGGGGGACACCAGTGCCTGATACGAGTGCAGCCGAGCCTGAGCCCGAGCTGGAGCCCCGGCCCGAGGAGGAGCCCGAGCCGGAGCTTCAGCCCGAGGAGGAGCTCGAGCCGGAGGAGGAGCCCGAGCCCGGGCCCGAGTCCGAGTCCCAGCCCGAAGAGGAGCCTAAGCCCATGGAAGAGCCCAAGCGCTACAAGAAACCCGTGTCCCGCGGCGTCCTCGGCTGCGACTTCAGCCTTCTGGGGAAGAAGGCAGGTACCCGCGGCCGACAGCGACGGGAGCACCTTGGATGTGCCCGCGCTCCGAGCGGTCGGAGCCCGGCAGTGCCCATTGTCACAGGGCAGCTGTGCCAGACTGCTCTCATGCGTTTTATCCTTCCAATCTTAGGTGGGGAAGGGAAAAATGGTGCAGAAGTACTACAAAAATGGAAAGAAATTCCTTACCATACTCCCAGACGGAACCTCGCAGTTATTGTATCCTTTACGGCGTTCACTTGCCTGCCTTAGTCCAGGGCTGTTACTAATTTTAAGTGTGTCCCAGTCCACTTTATTACAAGCCAACTCATCACTCCCACTCGCTCTGAGGAGCAGCAGCAGTGAAACTTGACACAGCTCCTGGGCTGAGGTTCCAAAGAACATCCAGCAGCTCCAATGAGCACTACTTCCAAGACCCAGCCCAAGGAAGCAGCACACCTTTAACACAGTGCTCTGGGTAATGTATCAGTTTTTACACCCCAAAGTAGTACCTGGAAGTATTTATCATGTAATAACAGATCAACCAAGCAAAGCAGGGGGTTATAAACACCTTACCTAGTGGCAGCTATCCATCTGGAAACCTGGCCATCATCATTACACAAGCAAGAGACCAGATGATGTGCATAGTAGAGGAAGACGAGCCGAGGACAGCCAGAATCCGAGCACTGTTTCAGTCTGATGGCAGGAGCACATGCTATTACCCGACCGGAGAGGAGTGGTGCGTTCAGCAGCTTTGCTGTCTCCTCTGTGCACTGACATTTCAAAGGCCATAAAGGGTATTTTTAATAGTATCCAAAAATAGACAAATTCAGCAGCTCATAGGCTCTGCTTTGGGTGCCCCCAGAGCAGCAAGGCAACCCAGCTGTGGCTTGAGAGGTGGGGGACAGACCCTGCCCCTGCCGTGCCTCTGTCCCATCCCTCAGGGGAATAAGAGACCTTCTGTCACAGGGGCTTGCACGGTTCAGAGCTTCCGTTTCCCTTTCTTTAGGATAAATATGAGTATCCAGGGTGGGCAGTATTTGGACCAAGTAGGCAACAGGATAAGAAGGTGGATGTGGCCGAACTTGTCACCAGCACCCCAGGTCCCACTGAGCCCCATTTTCATCTCCCTGAACCGCCACGTGGGGGTCAGGATCCTGGCCCAGGACAAGATCTTCGTCTCCTTCCTTGCCATGGGGCGACAAGCAAAATTCAACATGGGAACCAATGTGCAGGTAATTGTTCCTGTGCTGAGCCACTCCCCACAGTGGGAGCGGGGCAGCCAGGGAAGCTCCCTTCTGTGCTTATGCCGTGGTGGAGGCTCCCTATGCTGTCCCATGCTTGTCCCCAAAATGAAAGCTGTGGAATGCACGAATTCCTGCCAGTCGTATGGAGATGGGGCACTTGCCAGCCCCAGCTCTCAGCAAGGGGCTGCAGTGTGGGACTCCACTCCCAGGCACGTCCCTGGCTCTGCCACAGGGAGAAGAGCTATGATCCATGTGGGCAGGGTGCACAGCAGCTCCGTTCCTCCACAGGCTCCTGTCACAGGGCAGGAAGCCCTGTCCCCAGCCTGGGTGGCTCTGCTGACATGTGTCCTCTGTTGTGCAGGTCAGCACCGGCGGCCAGCTGCCTCCTCCAGCCCGCCTGGGTGAGGATGAGCTCCTGCTGCTTGCCTTCCGCGTGAGGATCCTGCAGCTCTTCGACAGGATGCGGGGATGCCTCAACTTCCCTTCCAGTGAGCAGTGGAATAAGATGCAGCCTCCCATGTACCTCATGACCCAGGCTGTGAAGATCCTGGAGCTCTGCATGGCTGCTGACATAAGTGATGAGCTGCGCAGCTCCATCAAGGCAATAGTAAATGCCCAGCAGATCTAACCAGTGTCTGTGTGTGGTGTAAGGCAAAATGAGCCACAGACAGTCCCTGATGCTGTGGCACCTGCACATGCTCAGCAAGGTTTAACCTCCAGCCCTGCCTGCCCTGGTGCAGAGCAAAGGGCAGTCCGGGGCTGATCTGCACAGCCCCAAATGAGTCTTGCTCAGGGCAGGCAGTACCAGCCCACAGTGACGACACCTTGGTCATGGAGGGAGGAGAGGGCTTTGCTATGGCAGAGCAATCCCGTGCTCCACAGCAGTGCACTGCTCCTGAGCAGGCTCCCTTCTGTCTCCAGCCCCGGCTAAGCAGTCACTCCAGCCCTCGGGTAAGGCACAAGGTACAAACTAAGAGCACAGCTGAGCCAGGGCTTGGGACAGCTACACAGGCAGGTGTTTGCTCAGGTCAGCCACACAGCTACTGCTCTGCCACTCCTGACAAGGTGGCACCAAGAGGAATGCCCCAAGTGTTCCTGGCGCCCGTGCCCAAGGCAGCTCAGCCAGCTGCAGGTACAAGACAAGGTGGTTCCCTGCAGAGAGCGACAAATGCCCTCAGAGTGCCCAAAGCAATCACCTGTGCTTGGCTCCAGGGAGCAGCCTGGGATGGGCTCTGGTTCAAGCACTGCACACACGGAGCTGTCAGAGGGTGTTTAAAGGCCCGTGGTGCTGCAGTCAACAGGGAGGAACCTCCCAGCCTCTGAGCTGCCTTTGAAACTAGGGGTTCACCTGGCCAGCTTCCCCAGGGAGGCCACACCTGAACTGTGGCAGGTGCCTGAAGGGAAGGACCAAGCCCCATGTGCCCCTCCCCACACTGGAGGTTCTTGGGTGTTTACACATGACAAATACAAGCTCAGGAACTTTGGAAAGTTGGCTTTTTATGCAGTTTTTCAATTGCAGTTCCAAGAATGTCCATCGGTGACAAACAAGGTACTTCACACAGGAAATGGGAACTCTTTATTTCAATTAATGTTCTTGGGTTCTATTCAGGACAGCAGGAAGGCCCAGCTCATCTCTCAAATGGCCAAAGAAGAACTGCTGGAGCTGGCCCACATGATTAAAGAGCAGCTGATCTTAATTTTCACTGAAGTCACCAAGTGATGTAACAATTCCGCATATAATTTTGCTTATATAATTCAGTATATAATGCACTGTTTGACTCTGCCATAGATTTTGAAAAATATACAAACCTGTTTTAACCACATTAAAGAGATTTGATAGACAGCTATCAATTACTCAACAGTTTAGGACAATATCAGACACTCCTATAACTTCATTTTAAACTACAAAAAGAACATAAATTCATATAAAATACAACAGATTAAACAAACTTCTCTTTTTCCAAGGAAAAATTAGGTATCAACTCAATCTGCCATAGTGTGAAACATGAATATAAAATAAGTTACCATTAGTAATGCCTGCATTGCTGATCTATGAACTGGTCGAATGAAGTCTTAAAAAAACTATACAGTATTATTGCACTCGTGGCTGTGCAGTGTGGACTGGCCAGCACTGAAACAGGGCTCATTGAGTGTTTGTCCAGGAGGCACAACGTGGCTGCAAGAGAGGCATCCAGCCTGCACCAACAGCGGCTGTCTTCAGTGCAGGCCTTCATGGGTCTGCACCACGTGGCCCGGGAACCACCACCCAACGCCTGTGGAGAGACACCTGGGTTACAGTCACAACAGCCTGCACCACAGCAGCACACCTGCACTGAGCCTGGCCACACCTGCATCGAGCCAGCCCCAAGATGGTGAATCATAAGCTCTGTGTTTCAAAAGCCACGGGTGACACGGGGACGTGGAAGTGGTTTGTCATAAAATACCTATAGGATGTGAACTCCATGCTACCAAAAGCCGTGGAGCTTTTGCAGAGGAGTAGGGCAGTACACCAGAGCATGACAGTGTTCTGCTCTCCATGGTTAAGCAAGGAATAGACAGCATCCTGTTTCCCAAGGCTCTGGAATTCAACTGGGTTAAAAGCCAGGGAGACTTTAAGACCCTGAACAGAGGCTGTTCTACTGCATGAATGCAGTGTGTTTCTGATCTCTGCACCACACACTTCACGGACATTAGGCCTTCTGCCTGCAGTAACACACGTTCTCCTGCCTCATGGAATATCAGCTTCCTGCTCTGAAACAGGCAGAATGAGCCACATCCCAAAACCTCCCACCAAAACAGCCTCTGTGACCCCACACGAGGCAGTTTAACATCATGGGAGCTGGTTCTCCAGAAAAGCATTTAATTGAACAAACACACAATCCTAAAATCCAGTCTCCAGTGTGCCCATCTTACCTGGGCAAACACACTGGTGACTGGAGGAGACTTACGAGAAGTTTCAGTGCTGATTGATGGGGCTATGATCGATGATGGGGCATTGACTCCATGTGCACATTGAGCTTCATCTCGTTATCAAGGATCTGTACAAGCTGCTGCATGGAAGGGAGGTGGCCAGACTCCAGCTTGGACCACACTGGGACATCTAGTGCAGAACACACATGGGAGAGAAGCACCATTACACTGGGAGCATCAGAAAACAGGCAGAGCTGGTGTAAACATGGAACTGAGAAGCTCTAGGAAGCTGTGTGAGTTGGTACTGATCTATGTTGAGGAAAACATCTGTATCAACAATGCTTCCAACCTCTGGCTATGCTGAACCCCAGCCCAACATGGAGAGCAGTGTCTAATGCTTCCATTTAGAAGTGTATCATATTGATGGGAGAGGTGCAAAATACCCACTGACGTTCCTCTCTACCTGAAAAATCAGTACTGCTGTCCATCAGTACAGATAATCTGGTAATAGTGATGGATTTTTTAGGATTCCAAGGCTAAAGCATGCTGCAGAACAGACAGGGAAAGCATCTAATTGGAGAATACATGCCCCAACTGATGGTTTCTTATTCAATGCATGTCACACACAAAGAATATTCCAAGGTTATTCCACAGTTATTCCAAGAGACCAAATTTCTCTCTAAGTTTTTACAGAGCTGTTCTAGAATATCTGACATCTGTATAAATTGCTTTATAAGACTTCTATGATTTTCATCATTTATTCTGATAGACAACATCTGAAGATCCAAATGGATGGCAATTTCCACATATCACATTTGGGACATAAATTTCCTGACACCATCCCTTATTGTCCCCACCCCACAGCTCTCACGTGTGTATATGTGACACCCCTCAAACAAAGCCTCGGCTCACCATTCAAAGTGATTTCAAAAGCCCCAGTGGACATACACTGGTTCTCAATCATGTTGCTCAGGAAGAAGACCATCATGCAGGCGTACACCTGGAGGGGAACAAAGATCCACACAGACCTCAGCCATGTCAAGCACACCTGCTGTTGTACACAGGTGCCTCTGAACTCCCTCTGTGTTTGCTCAAGGAATGTTCCCATCTACAGACACCTCCCTTTCCTCCTTTTACACGGACTGTGCACCTTGCCTTCCCCAGAAAAGCACCAAGGCAGCTCCAACCCCACCCAACTCACAGCCCTCTGCACACTTCTGGACCCAGCACAGCCGGCTGCAGGAGGGCTGGCAGTGTGACAGGGGAACTCAACCGTTCCCAGACACAGCCTGCCACTGTCACAGCAATCTCCAGATCACGGAGCCAAGGGCCCAGCCACAAACAGCAGAGCAAGGCAAGTCACGTGCACAGGAACCACCGACCCTCTGCACGCCTCCAAGCTCTTCATCTGGAATTTTCTCTGCGCGTGGGTGACTAAGGAGGAAAGGATAGCATCTTCAGCAGTGCAGCTCCTCCCTCACCACCAGCACCTCTCTAACTTCCTTTTCCTGGGCACAGCACACTCACACAAGTCACTGCAACACCACAGAACCTGGCACAGGGACAGCAGCTACGCACCGCAGCCAGCCCAGCCAGGCACGGAGTTGGCCCATTTAATTCAACTGGAAATATTACAGCTTCTGGGCATGCAAACTGGCCAGTGAAAGACCCAGGGCACTGGGCAGCTCAGTGTGAAGGTCTGTAAATTACTTTAGTTTAGTGGAATAAATCCGGAACAAGGTTATTCTAAATCAGAGTACAACACCCTGAATCTGCTGGCATCATCAGTACTGACTCATGGGGATATTCTCCCACAATGTCATGCCAGTCTGCTCTCCAAAACCACCCACAACATTTCAGCTTCATTTTTCTAACGCCCTTCTAATTGCTGCCTAATCTATCAGGAGTCTGATGGAAGCATCAATTGCAAAACCGTTATGAGACAACAGAGAAGGGAAACTGTAATTTTAATATCAACAATACTGGCTTGAAGTGCTCAACTTGAGCCCTAAAAAATAAAGAACTCTTTTATCATCTTTGTCAGCACATTAACCTCAGCTGGCCCTCTGCAGTAGCAGCAGCTTGGAAAGAGATCACAGAAGCACACCTGGGTTTGTCAAAAGCATATAGCACAACCAGTAAGAATTATTCTACCGTAAGGCTGCAGCATATGCAAGGTAAATCAGTCAGAATTTAGGGACTCACAGAGCATCCTCATCCAGTAATTCTGAAGCTGCTTTTTCAGACTAAAACAAGTATGTCCTTTACCTTGTTTTCCTGGCCCCACTGCCAGATGCTTGGAGCTTGCATGCCAAAGAAAGCAAATGGGTCCTTGCCAACGATGATTAAGCCAATTAATACTAGTTTGAAGACAGACAGGAAGGATGCTATGTGCCTGTTGGAGACAAAATACACCAGTGACTGAAAGGTTCAGTTCCTACTTCACCATACCTAACTGTAATTCACCTCACTGGCAGAATTTTGACTGTCTAAAATCAAATATTTCAGGGGAAGTACAAAACTTTCCAAGGTTTATCTCACTAAAAAAATCCCCAAACCAAATCAAACCAACAAAACAAAAAAGCAACACGCATAATAACACTCCCAATAAGACCCTGCCTTTGCACAGCACCCCAGAATGACACCTTTCTGTAAACCACAGACAGATTCTTTTGCTCCTCAGCAGACTTCAAATGGGACTTTGCTTTTATCTTATGTATGCCTGAACTGGATAAGAGATTCAGTTTCTAAAGAAGCTGTTCCATATTACAGACATGTCTGACTGACGGGCACCCCTTCCTGTGGTGCACAACTCCCCACAGCCAGCCCACACCAAGGCACTGAGCCCCACAGCCTCCCACCACCACAACCCTGCCAGAAACCGGGCCAACGAGTGTTCCAGGAGCCACCCAGTAACTATGGCATCACTCTCCAGCGTGGGCACACTGCTTTAAGTAACAGGAATAACACTATTTTGTCTTTCTCTGAATTTCTTTGGGTTTTCCGCCCTGCAGCTGCAGCAAAGGCCACTCTGGCAGCCCCTCACCTGAGGTGAGCTCTCCTTGATTCAGATGTTAAAACTGAACTTTCCCTTCCTCTGTGTCCTTAACCCATTACAGGGATTTGTCACTAAGTGCATAAGCCTGAGCAACAAATTGAATTAATGTCCAGATACAGCATGAAGAAAAGCTGGGAAAATTCACTGTTTAAAAAAAAAGTTACGTAATTTATTTTAGGTTGGATATGACAAGCCTCATCATGCAGACATCCAGACAGTGAGTGATACTTGTATGGAAAACTAAGGCAGCTACCTGGAAGGCAGAAAATCACATACAAGAAAATCTTACAAGCGTCCTTGTATGCAACTGCAATAGCAAATCCCCTTAAGTTTACATTTTCAGTATTATTTCAGTGTACACGTAGGCGTTACCAGGGAAGGCAGACAGACAGAGCACACAGCATGAGGCAAGACGCTCACCTATAGATAGGTTGAGGAAGGTAGTTCTCCCCTTCGATCCGGATGTCTGGGTACCGCTGGCTGATGACCCGCATGTACTCCTCAAACACCCGCCTGTAGCCTCAGGAGACACTGAACACAGACAGCATTGTCACCACAGCTCCTACAGCCACTGCTCAGCAGCACTCCCCCTCTTCAGAACCCCTTCACAACCTTAAAATAGAACATTGTTTATGGCACGGGGAAAACCTGATCGGCAGTGAAATGGCACATCATAAACTCCAATACAGATACAGAGCTCTGGAAGTACCCACTAGGCATCAAATCACTCGCCTTCCCTGGAAAAATCTGTTAAGTTAGGATTAATTTAGGAAGTCGATGTAAGCAATCCTTTGCTCTGTGCCAAAAAAAAAAAAAAAAAAAAAAAAAAAAAAAAAAAATCTTCACACAGAGCCGTCTGAATCCCTCTCTGTGTCTGTCCAGACAAGCAATGTCGCTCCCAGCCTCATCTATGTCAGCACGACACGGGAACTGCAGGAGTTAAATACTCCCGAGCTGTCCTCTGCCTCGCCTTCCAGCAGCCGCCTCTGTAAAACTGCGGTAAAGCGCCAAAGAGCCCAGACCCAGCACTTTCCCCTGAGCGTTCCTGCGGCGCCTCAGGGACCCGCAGGGCTCGCCCAGGCTCCGCTCCGGCCACCCGGCCCTGCCCACCCCGAGGGCCGGGAAAGGTAGTGACGAGTGCCCCGGGCCTGTTGTGTTCTTCCTCCCTGCCAAGAGGCTCCGTGCGCCGGGGCTGCCTCAGCCCTGCTCGGAGCTGCTAACACCGCCGGAATGGTGCAAAGGTGCCCGAGCGCACCGACTGCAACACGGGCACTGCACCAAAACACAAAACTAGCCATTGCTAAGACACCGGTTCCTCCCAAACGTTAGTGCCGCACCAGCACTACGCCATATACGGCATTAAAGGGCCCGAAAAGCGCGATTTTATGGCGGGTGGCCGTAGAGCGGGACCCGCTAAAAGAGCCGCCGCCCGCGGCCCGGTGCCACCTCCCACGCTCCAAGAGGGCCGGGCGCCTCGTCAGGTCGCCTGGGGCGGGGCGGCCCCTGGCCCTGCGGGAGGCCCCTCCACGGACAAGAGCGGGCGAGGTCGCCGCAGCGCTGAGGGAAAGGAAGGGAAGAAAAACGAACGAGGGAGGAAGAGGCGACGGCCCAGCGGACGCCGCCATTTTGGCCGCCGCCATCTTGGCGGGCGCCCCTCACCAGATCTGAAACTTGAGCAGCGGCCCGGTGGCGTAGGCCATGCGCAGCTTCTTCGCCGGCAGCCCGCCCTGCTCCGCCGCCGCGGCGCCGCCGCCGCCCGGTGCCGCCG
>WBNO01033428.1:102247-114711 GCA_013400575.1 Peucedramus taeniatus
CAGCAGAACTGGCTGATGGATACTCATCACTTGCTTACAGCTTCATGTGCACAAATCTTTAGGAAAACTCTTTTTTAAAGGCAAATGAGCAGCAAATCTGTGGACTTTCGCACCCTTGGTCATTTGCTGAAATGTTTAACAAACTACATTTTGCATGAACTTTGTGTTAGCACCACACTGGAGCTCGAGGAAGATTTAAACACTCAGTTCTAGGTCTTCCAGTTCCTTAAGGAGAGCAGCTTCTTTCTGAATCTTCTCCACCTAGAACAGAAAAGCATCAAATGTCATAGATGTAGCTTATTATAAAATGAACCTGAAATAAACTGTACACATCTCAATCATACCTGATTCTTCTCCAGCTGTTTGCCAGCAGCTGCCTGTTCTTTCAGCTGCTCAATTGCCTTTAGTTTCTGAAAAAAAAAAAATTGGTGAAACAAGAATAGAAAAAAAGTCTTAGAAGCTGCTGCACCTGCAATCGCCTGGTATGTCTGGAGGCAGGTCTCTATGGAAGGCACAATCCCTTAAGCATCTCCAGATACTCCACCCAGAACTTCCCACCCATAACAGACATTTCTTTCAAGAACAGAACCTGGGAACAGCAGTACTTCATCTCTGAAACAAACACCAGGCATTGTCTCACCAAAGGGCTAGATCCCAACTTGGAAATTACGCCACCACCATCCCTCTTCAACACGCATTTCCCCCAAAAAGCCTGGGAAGTTAATCCAGAGACTATGAGCAGCAGAAGGCAGCCAAGAGAAATGGGAAAGATTCTCTAGCCAGAACTTAACAATTTCTATTCTGGAATTATTTAATGCAGGAATTCTCAGGACTGGCAGTAAACATTGCTCTCACACCACAAGGCAAACCACAAGGCACTGTTCCCTTGCCAGATGCCAACACCCAGAGAATGCACAGAGCTCCTGTCTGAGCACAACCCCTGCCAGGGCACCCTGGCCCTCAGCTGGGACTGGCTGCAGCTCCACAGCATTCCTGGCCGGAGCCTGAGGGTCAGTTCTACTAACTCCTCCCTGTACTGCCACCTCTGATGGGACCTTCAGGAACCCTGGCACACGATGGCCTCCCCTGCTGCACAGGGTGGCAGGGCAAAGGGAGGCGGGCACAAATTCGGGACATTCCCGTGAGGGTACCTGCATCCTCCTGGCCTCAGCTCACCTTACACTCACACCAGCTCTGACACACCAGCCCTTGGAGAAATACTGTCTGTTAGAAAAAGAACCTCTTCACACCTTTTTCAAATTCTTTATCTTCTTGTCCACTTCAGGATCTCCCGTGGTCACGGCCGGCGCGGTGCTCTGCAGGGCATTCTCTGGGGTTTTGACCTGGGCAGGGCCCTGGTGTGCATCAGCTTTGGCCTCCTGTAGACACATACACACAATCCAGAAAACACCTTTGATTACAAAGAGAATGAAAAATGTCTTTAATCACTTTAGAGGATCCATTTAATATTCCTTCTTTCCTCAGTCTGCTGGTGTGTTCCAAAATCCAGGCATGACTTGCTCTGATCTGCCTTCCATGGACAGAGGTTTATCTGGAACAGCTCACATGCTGTTTCTTGTTTAACTTCTACTTCCTCGAGATCCCAACCACACGCAGCACAGGGAAACACCAGTTTAAGGGGGATATGACAAAGACATGCACAAATATTTTACAAAGCAGACTGGGTCATTGTCTCTGAAGCAAAAGAAATGGCTCAAAACCAGTGCTAGAAATTTTTAAAAACAGCATTTAAAGAAATTATTGCTTCTGAGGTTTGTAGGAATTGGAAGGCTAATACCAAAAGCTGACTTTTATCTCCCTAGTCAATGAATAGTAAGTCCAGAAGTGACAGACAGGCTGTCTCTGGTCTGCCCTAAAAATACACCTCAGCCTTGACCTGCAGGGAACACAGAGCACCCACCTGTCCTTACCTCACACTAAAACCAAAACCCATCCTGCAGAACGTGAGAAGTCAGAATCACTGTCTCCACACTGATTTTAGCTAGCATTGGCAGCAACTCAGCAAAGCTGTTACTTTGAGTCACCCTTCAGTACCTGCTCTTCCTGGGTAAACTCTGCTGCCCTTCCCACACTGCTGCACAAGCCATGGCTCTGAGACTGACCCCTGCCCTTTGGGGCAGCTAATTAACATGATCCTCCTAAGAATGACTTTTGCAGTACCTGTTTAGCAGCTTTCTTTGCTTCATGTTTCCTCTGATTTTTGAGAGCTGTTTTAGACAGTGGCCTATCACTGCCTCCCGGCTGGGGTTTCATGTTCTGGGGTGGCTCATCCTCATGCTGCAGGACATGCAAAATGGTTAAAACCCCATATTCCACGTTGGCACAGAGACCCCAAAATCTACCCAAGACAACGTCATATGCAAAGATGAACCAGAAAGAAAAAGGAGAAGGAAAGAAAGGAGGAGGAAAGTATGCACTCCTTGGAACAGCGGAAGAAGGGTGAAAAGGGTTTCAAACTCATGCACTCGAGTTTGCATGGGACTACCCTGTGTGCCCTAATGATTTCATAGATTTCCAATAAGAAAACAAAACCATTATGTTTTCTATCTCAGGAAGGAAATAAAATCGAAGAGGAACAACCTAACAAAATGACTGAAGCCTGGCATTTTGCTGCTGCTGACAGCTTTGTAACTCAAACTCCTGATGACCAGAGAGGAAGGCTGAGTGCTGGGAAGGGAGGCGGGGGGTTTTTGGGAGGCAGGGGGGGCTGAGAAAATGGGCTGTTCGGTGCTTTTAAGATAACTCTCAACTGTGGCCCTGTATTTTTTTAATGCATGTGACAAGACTTTTTGCCCATATAAGTAAGCAGAATTATTTTCCTGTCTTTTCCCTACTCCCTCTGCTCACAGATGGTTTGTGAGAGCAGCCCTCAGCATGGCTAACTGACTGCTCACAGGCTGAGTCTCCTGCAAAAGCACCAGGCTCAAAATCAAAGCTCTCCAGGACTCAAACACTAAGGGTGCAGCTGTCACATAGAATTAGCTGCTACTCAGCCTACTTTGGAAACTTGCAGAAAGAAACCAATTATACAAGCAGATCACTGTACTGAAAGGTGTTTAAGCTGCAGCTGACTTGCTAATGATCCAATCTCTTTCTAACAAGTACATTTACCTTATTAAAAAAAAAAACAAAAACCAAAACCACAAAAACAAAACAAAACAAAAAACAAAACAAAACAAAAAAACTACAAAAACCCAAAAACAAAACAAACAAAAAAAAACAACCCAAGAAGAAAGAATGGCTGTTGGGAGGCCACTCAAGCCCCGGGCTGGCTGGGTTCAGAAACAGCAAATCAAGTCACCCAGATCAGAGGCTTCTGTCCTAACCAGAGCACTCAATTTCACCACAAGGCACACTTGGAGTTTAGTGTTTCAGTGCATGTTGCAAAGAGCATTACCAAAAAAGTCTGCAAGTGCTTTGTGAAAGGACAGTATTTGGGCAAAAGAGAGCTTTCTGGCACACATTCTTGCAAACTGTGAGCAAAGTGCCAAAGAAGGTCACCAAAACCCCTCTAAACCCCCACAGTATTGTCAAGCTGGTTACTCTTCTCCTGCTCCTCCTCAAAAAGGCACACATGGGTGAGGCCAAGCTCCAAAGCGACACGAGAGAACCGGTCAGTTCCCAGAGGCACTCACCAGCTTGGAGCTGGTCACGGGTCTGTTCCTCAGGGCAGGAGGTCTGTACGCCTGCGCCGGCCGGGGCTCGGCACGGGGCAGCTCGCTGGGAACCGCCTGGTACCTCACGGCTCTCTCCGGGAACACCCCGTCCAGGAAGGGCTGCCAGAACACCTGCCACATCTCCTCGTCGGACGGCACCTCGTAGGCGTGCAGCACAGAGCCCGTGTAGTGCCAGATCTTGTAGCCGTTGCTGACGCGCAGGCGGGGAGCGCACGTGGCCGTCACAATGTGCTCCCCGTCGGGACACCAAGCGAAGTACGTGGAATCCGAGGCCACCGGCTTCGAAATGAGCTTGTAGTTTTTAACGTCCCACACTTCCATCTGTCCCCTGAGGTTTCCAAACCCTGCCAGCACCAGGATGTGTCCGTGGGGGCTATAGTAGGCAGCATTGCGAGGCCCGGTGCCAAAATCAAACACAGGGTCACATTTCAGGTTAAAAACCGTGGCTTTGGCAGGCATGAAACCATACACAGCACAGAACTCGACAGAATTGGGGCTCCAGGCAACATCATAAATAGGGCCATTTTTTGCTAAAGGAAAAGGAAAAACATGCAGCTGCTGGGAGATTGCGTTTTTTCAGAGCAAGCCAAAATAAAATCCATAGTGATTCTTCATGCTTTGCTAAAATGCTGAATTCTAAATATTGACAGTGAAAATTAATTCTGCTAACAACAGAGGGAAAAACAACCTTGCATCTTCTGATAACTTTAGTTACAGTTTGCAACAATAGCTGCAGTCATTCCAAATTACCTCTGTAGGGCCAGCACCAACACTTTAACAGTAAGCATAGCTTGACATGTAAAAAAATTCCTTTTTTTTTTTCCTCAAGTACGACCTCAGCAACTTCTCAAATCGTCCCACTGGAAACCTGCAAAACCAGGAGTTTTATACCAGCTGGATAATACTTTCTCTTCTTTTAATCTAAGAAATGTTGTGTAGTTCAGCTTTGTAGAGGTAAGCAATAGTGACCTGAGTTATCTTTGGACCATGCCCATGCACAATATTTTGTAAGTCAGATTTTAATGTGAGTGAGCACACAAAAATGGCTTTACACATAATGATAAAAACTTAGTACTGTTAGAAGCTATTCTAAGTGTTGGAACATTAGGAGACGCTGAAGAATGATAAATTAGTGATGAAAACTCAGGTAAAATACCCAGAGGTAAATACAAACCACAGGCCATTATAACTTCTCATCATCTGGGTATATTTACCCATAGTTCAGATAAATGCCAAGTGCATTACTGAATCCTTAAATCCAGAGCTGACCCAAAATGTTTAAACCGAGCTAAATGGCTCATGCCTGTTGTCACTCTGAAGTCTCATTATCTTTAGAAACAAGGACGTATAATCACACTGTGTGCTCCCCTTCGAAGTGTTTTCAGTGACATTAACCCAGTGCAGCTCAGCTACAGAGGTGACAGAAAATGACATTTGCTGACAGCAGCAGCTAGAGAGATGAGGGCAGCTCCATGTGGGCTTCAGAGCTCTGACAGGGCCTGCAGCAGCACCACATCTTAGTTGAAAATGAAAAGCCCTCTGCAAATGCCAGAGTGGAAAAAAGCTTCAAAACTGCACTTCAAAAAAGATCCAACTCCACAGGAAATGAGGCACCTCTCAGTCCAAGTGCCCACCACTTGCTCTTATCAGTTTGGGCTTCTCCTTGAAAAGGAATAGCTAAATTAAATGAAAAGTAACGGTAACTTTCTGTTAAATACAAATGCAGTAGAAATAAAGAACATTTTAGTAAGTATGTAGTTAAACAAGTAGTGCTCTTAAGCGGGGAAGCTGCTCCCAAAGAGATTCTATATACTGAGTCATAACCCCAATTCTCCTTCCCTGTGGAGCTACCATCAAGGGCAAACAGGGCACAGCACTCTATTCGTCCACAAGTTTTGCAGCAGAAGGCAAACTGGAAGTGTTCCCAGTCAGCACTGTTATGGAAGGCACATTCACAGTGCCTCCAGCAAAGACAGCCCACGCCACCCCATCCCCAGTGCTCCCAAGCACTCCTAACAAACTGGCCTCTACAATCCCAAACAGGCCAGATGTTTGCACACAACAGCAGGAGCTTGAGAGAAGGAAAAAAGACCCCACAGGGGAAGTGAAGACACGCACTTCCAGTTCAAGCTAGACACTGGAATTAAGCACATTCATCTGCTGCTCCCCAGTATGTCATTTTTGTGTCTTAAAACACTTTCAATATTACAAAATAAAGGAGTTCTATTTTCCAACAGACTTCAAAACATTGCTCTCACTCTGCCCTGCCTCATTGAGGGCAGTATCTTGCATGTGTTAAACCAAAAAAAAAAGTGAGGGATTTTTTGTTGAGGGGATTTTGTCTGAAAGGTCAGTTTGTGAGACTAAGAGCCCGTGGGGGCTGCAGAGGCAGGAGCTGCAGGGCAGCTCGGGGTACTCACGCAGCTGCACCACAGCGCTCTCCCCGCTGGCCGCCAGGTAGTGCAGGGTCTGCTCCCCGTAGTACGAGGCTCCACTCTTGTCCACCTCGGTGCTGGCAACCACCAGCACTGCCGTGGCTGTGAACAGACACAGTCAGTGCAGCACAGCTGCTGAAAACCACAGCAGCCACTGCACAGAACACCAGACAAAGCAAAAGCAGCCCCGCTGTGGGTTCCTACTGGTTGCTTGTGTATTAGGGCTGGTATCCTTCTCTTTTGAATTGAGTTTTTCCTAAACGCTAACACAAAAGGACTGAATACCTTCCTTTCTCAGGTGGAAAATGTCAGCTCAGTCTATGAATTTACTGATAGATCACAAGCAAGTAAACATCCTTTGCAGCTACTAAAAAACCATTAAACTACGGCAGAAACCCCACATCTGATCAATCCTTGAATGAAACATTTCTTCAACATCTCCTGTATGCACATCTATTATCCAAAGCTCCGGGGGGTGCAGAGCAGGGCACTGTCTCATCAGGGCAAGGCCCAACCTGCCCCTTCCCCCAGGCACATGCACCCCAAAATGTCCTGAGACAACAACCTTTGCTGTCTTTCACAGTCCCCATGCAGAGTTTCTACATGTGTGTAACACCTTCCTTATATTATAAACTATGTGGGTTGAAGTAAAATGATTTCTACAAAATCATTCTGAAACAGCTCATTGCTGACAAACAACAAAGCACAGAGGCCTGTCAGCTCACCCCAGTTACCATATGTATGCACAGATAATTCCACAGATTAAGATTATATCATCACATTAACTGTTGTTATGTTTACAATCCAATTATATTATTCAACACTGAATGCAAAATTATACAAGAATTTGTCATTCAACTGAAAAATTTGCAAGCATATATAGAATATTTTCAAGTACAACACAAAAAATGATGAAAATCACAGGATAAGTGCTGAGCACTCCAGGGTGTGCAGAAATACACCTCAGCAAGGCGTTAATAGCTGCCCTCAGGATTTAGCAACACACACAAATTAAACACAAACCCCACACAGTAAACAAAGCAAGTCAATCCAAAATGAGCACAATATACAAGTTTCAGTACACAGCTGCTATACCTTTTTTGTTCCACAGCATTGTCACCTTGTCAGCTTTAAAGAAGCTTTTGTTGGCTAGTGCTGACTGCGGGCCCCCGAAGTTGGGGTACTGGTAGAGCCTGACAAAGGATGGAGCACCTTTGCTGCCTGGGACATAAACAGCAACCTGAAACAGCCACGAGATTTCACTGCAGGTTAAAGCCTGAGTAGCACAGGGCATAGTTACTAACAGTACACTGCACTAAAATCACAGTGGAGTTTTTTTTTAAGAAAACCAAGAAAAGGATTGGAGCTGGATCAGAAGTACCTTGGTTGGCTGTGCTCCTGGGGACAACACAAAATCACTGACCTTCTGCAAATGCAGCTTGTTTGCAATGGTATCTGCCAAGAAAAAGGCCACACATGTCTGATGTTAATGACAAACCACGTTACCTGGATGTCCTAACCACATCCTTCTATGGGGCTGTATCCTGGATAATACAGACCAGTAAAGACAACCACAAAGGATCTCTTTTTCTGGGCAAACAACCATTATTTTCTCATTTCACCTACAAAACCAACATGAATCAAGCCTATTCCTGAAACCCAGCACATTTTTATATTCCAAATATTCCAGTATTTGGAAGTTCAAGAAGCAAAGGAAGCCTCTGAACCCAAGGTGAACACAGCTTGTGTTTGAAGCAGGTATTCTTCACCTTTTCTGTGCTGACTTCAGTCACATTCAGGTGCCATCACACAGAGGCAGGGGCTCCTCCCTCACACCTCCATGGGATAACTCCTCCCAACAGGCCTGCTCAGGGCTCAGCACTGCCCCTTCCCACAAAGAACTGATGGGAACAGCATCACCCCAGTGCAGCCAGGAATGTGCCCTGCCAGCAGACATCCTGCTGAGGCTGACATTCCATGCTTCCCACAGCTTGGTTAGCACCAGCAGGGCTAATTCTCAGGGAACAATCTCTCGTAGCCCTAATTCTCCTATCAATTTTAGATTTAAAACAAAACAAAATGCAAAAGTAAAACCATATGCTGCTCTTCTCCCCTCAGTTTTCTTTCATTCCTTTACATTTCTGCTCTAATTATTTTTTATCTTTCTGCTCTTTTCTTCCCCTTTCCCTTTTCAACATCTATTGACTCCAGATATTCTAACACCAACAGTAAATCTCCTTGGCAAAAATTTTCAGGCTTCACTATTTCATTTTTGCCACCAATTTTTTAATGAGCCATTATTAACAGTCCATTGACAGAATATGCACAACCCAAGGAAGTAATCGCAGATCACGTTTTCTACAAAACAATTTCCTGGATCTCATTAAATGAGTAACAATAGAGAATCAGGCCTTTTTAACTGAGAATCAGATGCTTTTCATATCATGTCAGTCAGCGAAAAGATAAATAAGAAAGTGAAAACAGACTTCATTAAAGCATAATGATTCTGAATTCCAAAGTGAAATAGAATGTAGGCAGTATTTAAAATTATAGGCAAGCAAATGAAGAAATAAAGAAAAACCTGAAAACAAAAACCACCCCCCAAAAGAAGCAGCATTTATAGAAGGAATGAAATGTAGAGAAATACTCGCATACTGAAGTTGTTGTTTTCAAAGAAGTGCACTTCATTGTTCACATTCCTGGCACAAATGCTCTCATCATCTGCCCAGCAAGGACACCTGCACATGAGGGGAAAAGTCAGAAACACAAAATGATGCTCATCATTAGCACTCCAGGATTGTTTTTCCCTCTACTGTGAACCCAGTAAGTTCAAACATGATACATTTAACGTGGATAAATGACATCTGCAAAGCAAAAATATACAAGTGGACTTAGCTATTGTCTGCTCAGCTCTCCTCTGTGGTGCAAAGTGAGAGTGAATTTACAATGAACTGCACACAGACACTCACAGGCACAGACTGGCTTTCAGTTAGCAGCAGGCACTGCTTTGAAAGCCAACACCACAATAACAGCTCCATTTACCTGGATCAGATTTTGAAAACCACATTTCTTTGTAAACAATTAGCATCTGGAAGGCTTATTTACCAGTTCTGCATCTTTTTCTGCACAAAAGACTTCAAGCATTTGCCAGTTCTCAGATCATGGAGCTGCAGGTTGGGCACCCCTGCTGTGCCATCCTTAGCAGCTGCAAAAAAATATAGTGGTATTTGAGGCTTAAATCTGCTTCACCCCAACATCCCACCTCGTGGTTCTGCATGAACTTCTTGCAAGCATGCAACTTCTGCCCCAGAGGGACCAAACCCATGAGTGCTGACTGCTGTACCTATTAACCTCAGTCTGTGTGCAGAAAGAACTCACATTTGGAGCTCTAGGGTTCCTACTCCCCACTGCAAGGCTCCAACCAACACCTGCACAGCTTTTTAATCCAAACCAAAAAACATGTTCACGGCAATCAATGGAGGCATGTTCTCCACTCCAATGTTTTGCTCTCACAGGAACGAGGTGATTTTGTTCATTCCACCACAGTCACAGCTCTCTGCAAGCCATGCAAAATGGTTCTGCTGCCTTTAAACTGTCTGTACTCTCCTCCTTACCCTGGCTAGCACAGCCTGCCCAATGCTGTCAGTGATTTACAGCAGCCCCAGAACAGCTCACAGCTTGTGCTGCCTTCTCTTATCCCACAGCCTGTCCTAGTTCCCAGTCTCCCACAGCCTGGCCAGTTCCCAAGGCTCAGCTTTGCCCAGCTCCTCCCTCCCAAGGCAGCATTTACACTGTCTGTACCTCAGAGAGGGCTGCAGCTCTCAGAACCAGGAAATCAAACCCTCCAGGGAGGCAGAGGAAGGAACAAAGCTCTGGACATGGAGAACGCTCCAGTCACGGGCCTCAGGGCAGGACACAACCACTCCAGGCAGCACAGCCTCTCCCTTGCCTGCCAAGAACACAGGCTGCCTGCAGGGCACACTGCCCCACGAGCACTTCCCAAAGCTCAGGAAACACTCAGTGTCTGACACAGTGACCACGAGCACGTGCACTGACAGAGCATGGCTGAGGATGGCCAACAGCCCCAGCTGCTCCAACAAGGGCATCCCTCCCTCCTGCACTGTGCTCCTGACTGCCCACAGACCCCTCTGACCTCTGCTCACTGAGACAGCAAACCCTGCACAGGCCACACACTGGGTTAAGACATGCACAAAGCCTGTGCTCCCCCAGCTGGAACAGTACTCACTTGCATAGGACTGCCACGTTGCCAGAACATTATTCTTTGGCGAGAATTCAAGGCAAACTGTCTTTGGGAGATCAAAGGAATGCAGTAACTCAGCTCTGGTGACATTAACAACATTGACTCTGGAAACAAAAGATGCTGTTTCAATAAAACATGCTTACAACAGTTAATTAATGCTGAGAGAATTGTTCAAGTATTTGACTCTTCTAGATCTGCCCCAAATTTCGTCAATGTAGCAAAATTTGAAGAGTTTTTTCCCCCCATCTTGTTTTTACTAAATTTTTCCCAGAGCCCATTTTAAAATGACACCCATTTCCAGGAGCCCATTTTAAAACCAGACACCCAAGCACGACAGACACCAAGAAAAGTGACCGCTGGTCAAAGCATAACACATTTTTTTGCCTGCAACACACAAGCTCTAAATAGGAGAGTGAACTCTGTAATGCCCCTGATCTATAAAAAAGGAACCTTGTAATGTTCACAAGGTGTACAGACTCATTATTTTCTGTGGACTCCACTAATAGATTACTCCCAGAGACCAGGTACTGGGAGCCAGGAATAAAAAACAACCAAATAAAGAAAGCATATCCAGACTGCACAGGAATGGATGCATCATAAATACGCAAAGAACACCAAATATTTCATCTGATAACTCCACCTAAAGTGCACATGCAAGCACTTGCATTAACAGCAATTGCCTTTACACAGACAGGAGTAAATGAGGCATAACTGATTCCATTTACTGCATACAAGCTAAACATTAAGATAATAAAATGCACCCACTTTTCTCCATTGCACCAGGCAAAGAGGGAGCCGTCCTTGCTAAAAGCAACAGCTTTGCAATTTTTTCCAGAATCCCTGAAGAAATAAGAAATATACATGAGTATCCAGTAGCAGCATAGTTAAGGTTTTCTTCACAAAAACAAACACAACTTTCCTGCTGTGCTCCTGAGGAGCCCTGTGCCACAGGGACTGTCACCTGCCAGTGACAGCTCAGGCACGTGCAAAGCCTTCCACACCATCCATTTTCTGAACTCACTTACATTCAGACATTTTTCAATTCCAGAGGTTACCCTTACTTTCCAGAAAGCAACTCCTTTAGTGCCAGTGGCAGCAGTACCTTTGGAACGCCACGCTCTCGGTGAAGCTGGGGGGCCCATTCACCATGTACAGCCCCTCGGACCCTCTCACTGCAGGAGGAAACAAACAGCTCGCTCAAACACGGGAAATTGCCAAAGCAGGTGATTTTCTAACTTGTGAACCCTGACACGCACACTCTTTACCACACTGCTATAAGGAAATTCCAAGGCATGACTGGGACACGCCCCTGGAGCTGCCATCCCAGCCCCCTCCAGGGACACCCTCTGCAGGGCTGTGCCCCCACAGCCTCTGCAGGGCTGTGCCCCCAGGGTGGGCCCCCACAGCCTCTGCAGGGCTGTGCCCCCAGGGCTGTGCCCCCAGGGTGGGCACCCAGAGCCCCTGCAGGGCTGTGCCCCCAGGGCTGTGCCCCCACAGCCTCTGCAGGGCTGTGCCCCCAGGGTGGGCACCCACAGCCTCTGCAGGGCTGTGCCCCCAGGGCTGTGCCCCCACAGCCTCTGCAGGGCTGTGCCCCCAGGGTGGGCCCCCACAGCCCCTGCACAGCCCCAGCCCCACAGGAGAACAGTTCTTCTCAGGCATAAACACAATTGTGCAGGGCTCACGCACACCACAGCCCCGAGAGACGCCGAGGGAAGCCTTTAGCACACCTCGGAGGTGACCCGCGAGCTGGCAGCCCTGCCTGGAGCTGCTCTCCAGCTCTCCCCTCACGCCCCCACCGAGACCCAAACCCACCCTGAACGCTGGAGGCCCGAGACCCGAGCGAGGGGAAACGGGCTCGTGTTTAAAGCTTACGAACACAGAAGGGGAAAACACACATGGCTTATGCTCGGCACAGCTTAAACAAGGAGATACCGAACGGGAACAGGACTCTCGAGAAGCGCTTCCCAAGCTGCAGCGCAAAGCGCACAGCCCGCCAGCGCGCTGAGGGGCGGCGGCCGCGCCTCGGGCACCGCGCGGGGAAATCACCGCGGCGGGGAACCCCCGGGGCAC
>WBNO01033429.1:0-14469 GCA_013400575.1 Peucedramus taeniatus
ATTATAGTTACTTTAATATTTGTTTATTTTGGTATGGAGGTTTTTGTTTGATATTAATTTGAACTTTTTAATTTTTTATGTTTTTATGTGTTATAGGGGAAAACGAGGGTTTTTTATATTTTTATAAGAGGATTTTAGTTTAAAATTAAAGCAGTTTTTGTTTTACTGACTTTGGTGGTTTTATGCTTTTTTACATTGTTTGTATTTTTGTTTCTTTTTTTTACTTGAGGGAGGCTTGAAGTACTGAAAGAGTTAATATTTTGTTTAGGGTTTTTGTAGATGGTTTTGACTTTGGCCGGGTTCTACAGCTTTCATCTTTCATCGGGAATCTGGCTGGGGGGGTTGATGGCTTCTCCTCTCCCCTGCCTGCCCGGTGCTTATGGGTGAATTTTAATGGTGGTAGAATTTTGGTTGAGCTGGCTTGGCCTGGGGCTGCTCCTGGGGGTTAGTTGGCCCTAGGCATGGGGAGGTGGGGGCGGGAAGGGCCGGGCAGAGGGCAGAGCTTAGTAAGATGTTAGTGGCTGTAGTTAGGCTTGGCTTGGTGCTGGTTTTGCAGCACTCCCCCCTTCCCGCCTGGTAGCTGATGAGGGTTGGCGGGTGCCACGGAGGAAGGGCCTGGGCACCTTGGCAGGGGCTGCCTGGCCCAGCCTGGCCCAGACAGGGGACTGGGTGTGTTACTGTTTTACCAGCTGGAAGAGAAAGTTATTGGGTTTCTTTCATCTTTAACATGTGTTTTTCACAGAGGTGTGTACAGTTTTCTAGTGGCATCACTTCTGTGAATGGTTCGTACACAAAACTACCACATCTGTGTTTTGTTCTCCCCTGGGCCAGGCTGTGCTGTCTAATGACCAGTTGTGTTGGTGAGTTAAAGAACATTGAGCTTGAAGGGAGAGAAAGAGAAGTGGTTTGATTAAAGAGACATTTCTTAGCATGTTTTTGCAGTTATTTCTTTTTGTTTGGGATTTTTTCACCAATCAGTATTACTGAGTTACTTCATACATTTAGGGACAGCAATAATTTATTTAATTTACGGCCTTAAGTGTTTGAAATATCTGCAAATTGTAGTCCATGATCACTATTAGTGATCACTTGTAAAAAATCTGTACTTTGAGTAAGATTTTTCCAGGGTTCAAGTAGATTTAAAGCCACAACATTCTTCATACATAAACTTTCCTGCTAAATACTTTAGTGATACTTCAGATGGACAGAAATTGCAGTTGTTCCCTAGAAATACCAAACTAACAGAAAGCTGCAGAAGGCAGGCTGTGCAGTTTAGCACTACTGTCTTAGGTTACAATGTAAGATGAACCAAAAGTATGTATTCTGCAACGTCTGTTAAAACCAGGTGGGGCAGTGTTCTTTATCTCCTCCTTGACACATCCCTGATAACTCCCTCTGGAGGGCTATCTTCTGTTAACGGGCCATCAAGCCTCACTGCATGACTCATAAAATTACATCATCCTGTTGTGAGATGCTCTGCTCAGGGGGAGGAACCAATAATTCCTACGTGGGTATAATCTGAAGTTTGGAACACCATGGGCAGCCTTACCTACTGGACTCCCAAAGGACATGAGCTACGTAACCACCACCAGACCTTCAGAGGGAGACCCAACCCTTCCACAGGATCATTGCTTCAACAGAACCACATTTATTACTTCAACAGGATTGCAGACACCATTTAATGGGACTGCTACCATCACCATGACCAACAGGCCGTCAAGTTGTGCTCTGACTCTTGTCAGTGTTCCTGCACTATTGCATTTATTTTAATTTTCTAATTAAATTGTGGCTCTGACTTTGAATCTCTCACTGGTTTGCTTTCAAACTAGTACACACTACCCAGAGGAAACCTGGTGCACAAATGGTACTCAGTGCTGAGGTTGCCCTCTCTCAGTTTCGCTCATTTCTGCTCAACTTAACACTTAAAATCTGTGTATATTTGTGATCTGAGGTCTTCAGCTGCCATCAGCACCACTCTTTTACTTGGCTAGGTAAGAATAGATTAGCCACTCAAGAGAGGTACATGTTTGATGAGAAACATTAGGGCAGTGAAAATAATGAAGGGCAAGGAGAAAATGTTAATTTTTGGAGTAGGATTTGAATAGCGTATTATGGTGCAGGTTGTTCATCAGAGACACACAAACAACACAATTCTCAAAGGTCCTTGAGACGAACAACCTCGAGTTCTTGCAGCTCCTTTTATAGGAGCTTCAAATTTCCCTCGCTTACACATGTGATTGGTTGAGGTCTTAGCACCATCCAGCTCTCTGGGCAATGATACATCTGCATTTAGGGCTGAATGACATTGGCTGAGGGTCCCTGTGTAGATTTGAATCCAGCCTATCCTTGTTCACCCAAAGGACTTGGGACTTGTTTACTTCTAGGCTGGTTGGGTTTAGGGGGCAGCTTCAGATCAGCTGCAGCGTGGCAATAGTGTGCAGTAAGAAAGACTGGAGTCTTAAATGAGCAAGTATCCTTGTGTGCTCAATGGCGTGGGTTTTTGTTGGACATCGATCTAAAAATTCTGCTAAATATGAGGGAAACTACAAAGTGTTTTTTTTACAGCAGTGTGTGGTGACCTTGGGATGCAGCACCTGTCCTGTGGCAGCCACCTTCCATGAGGCAGAAACTTGGAGGTGGTTTGGAGGACACTAGGAGGACACCTCAGATTTTTGTGGCTGGCGTCTGCTGTGGTATAGACACATTGGTATGGACATGTCCTTTCAGTTCAGAAAAACTCTCTGTTGAGTAATATGTTATAAGATACTTTTATGTCCTGTTTTTTTTTGAAAATAATACTGTGTCTGCCATCCAAGAGAAGCAGTTTTCAATTCTGTTTTATAGAGAAATTATTTACATTTCTCTATTTTTTCTGCCACTGTTGCGTGCTTTCATGATTATTTTTTTGTGGGACTTTTAATGCTATGTTTACATATAGAATAATGTTTATTCTGATTTTTGTAGTGAAGGCCGTTTTGTTATGATGAAATAGGCTTTTTTTATACCTAGAAATAATAGCTCATCTGCAATGTAGGCAGCCTAAGATTTAAAGGGTCTTTAAATACTCATTTTTTTGTTTTTAAGCACTTGGCTTTTTAAATGAGGTGATAAGATAATTTTGTTACTCGCCCAGGTAAAAGAAAAGGGATTTAGACCAGTGTTTTGTTCTTCAGTATATTTTTTTTTATCTGCCTTTCACCTGACTGGAAATATCTCCATGCATTTGAAAAAGGTATGTTTGTGCTATTAACTTGTTTTATGATAAACCTGTATAAAGGCAGGAATTTCAGTACATGTAAATGCATAACACTATATACAACTTCCCTGGATTTGGTTTCAATGGATAATGCCTTTTTGGCTTTGTCAGTTTTTAGGAAGGAAACTGTGAGAAACAACTGCTCACTTTGAAAATTTAAAAGGTTTATTAAACCTTGACAAAAAATAAAAGGACTAAATAAGGAAAAAGTTACAGTGCTGGGAACTGCCTCGTGTTAATACCACATGGCCGGTTCGATTTCAAGATGGATGCTCAAGATGGATGCACAGCCAACCCTGGCCCCTCCCAGAGTCTGTCAGTCAGCTCTTCTCTGCCGTTTATCGGTGGAGATCGCTCCACTGCAACTTGATTTGAGCTCAGGTGTCCTCATGCCGCGCCCCCACAGCAACAAGCTTTTCCATTCCCAGCTGCCCATGGAAGGGGCACGAGTGCACACCTTCTTTTACCTGTCCTAGGCAACCCAGACTGTCTGATGGCCACAATACAGAGGGGGGGAAAGGGAACTATGGGGAGAACAGAGGACATCTAAACTATAATAACATAACTATACATCACTAAAGCTTTTCTTAATATTCACACAATAGTCATCCCTTAATTGCGAGAGCCAATCATCTCATTATCCATCTATAACGGAAACTGAGAGGAAGAAGTCTCATTTACCAAATGGGGGAAATTTTATATGTTGTTTGTGGTGTCTTTTTAAAGTAAATTAATTTTATTCATAGGCTTGTAATGGAAATACTTTCTAATAATTTTCAAAAGTACAGAAAATGTTTTAAAACATTTTTATCCATGCTTGGGAAACTTGCTCTTCTAGACATCATTATCAAGATACAGTCCTGTTTTATAATTTGTTTATAATATGATATACTATGAGATCAGTGAATAGGCAGAAGAGCAGAGCAACAGATTAATAAAGGAAGAGGACTTTTAATGTACTTCAGCCTAGGAGGATATTAAACTTCTACAACACTCTGCAGGTGTCATGGTACTGAAGATATGGGCTGGGTGTTTGTTAAATCCCTGTGTGTGTTTGGGATACCCATATGATTTGTGTAGGATTTCCCCCTACATGATAAATAGTGGAAAAAACTTTCACCTGTGGAACTGAAAGTCCCATTTTTTTTAAAAATACTTGTTTGTTTATTGTTTCCCTGAAAGAGCAAGAGAAAATGTGTCTCTTTAGTCATAAAGTAAATAAATAATTTTGTGTTTAAATTGTTGCACTTCCTGGAGAGCAACTTTACACACAATTAGGGGTAAATCTTACCTTATATTGATGAGAGACTGTTCCTCACACCTGCAGTATTCATAGTTCTAAGTGCTTCTCATTTACACTTGAGGATTTACACTTGCACTCTCACACAATTCTCCTTTAAAAGAAATCACTGATAAAACGGATAGATTTAGTCCTAGGGTGACGTTATGATGCTTGTATCCCCAATCATCTGTTCTGTTATGCTGATATTATGCTCTGTACCTTCAAGACCAGCTCTGAAAAACGAAGTTTGTTTTGTTATTTGTTATTGTTTTGTTTTGTGAGTTTTGCTCACTCCCACACGGACGGCGAGACACAGACTGTACATAGGGCTGCTTTTGGGGTTTTTTTAGCTCTTTCACTTTTGCCCTTTCTTTGCTCTGGCTTCTGCTTTTCTCTCTTGCTTTTGCTTGTTAACTAGTTTAGCTAGGCAGTCCGAATTTTTTTCCTGGACTGTTTTGGTTTGGTTTGGTTTGGTTTGGTTTTGGTTTGGGTTTTTTTTTTCTTTGTTTGTTTGGTTTGGGTTTTTTTTGCTTGTTTGGGTTTTTTTGTTTGTTGTTTTTTGTTTTTGTTTTGGTTTGGTTTTTCGTTTGTTTGTTTGGTGGGTTTTTGGGGTTTTTTTCCCCTTTCCTTGGAACCATAGGAACCTGCTCTGGACTGGGACCTGGGAAACACCAAGAGCCTGCACTTTGTGTCCTGCCCTGCAGCAGCCATTCCCAGCACTGGAGAGGTTGATAACAGAGCGACCACTCCCAGGAGAGACTGTCTGAATTTGAGATCTCTTCAGAACGGTGAAAGAGTTTTGTCATCCAGTATTGTTCATTTTGTATGTTGGAGGGTGCATTGCCTGTCAAATAAACAGGTTCTTTCCACTTCTCTCTGAGGAATTTTGTTCCGAACCCTGGTTGGGGGGAGGGACTGTGTGGGTTGGCTTTTCTGAAGGGGCCCCTTTGGGGGTTTCCTCCCAAATTTGCCTGAACTAGGACACCTGGTATCACTCTCAGTTGAATTGAGTCTCCAAAAAGTCTGCAAAATATCCTTAACAGTTTTGTTTAAGCATTATGTATTGTTGTCAAATGTAGCTGACAGGTGCAATTTTAGGGAGATGTAGTTAAGATGAGATGGGAAAAAGTTGAAAGGAGCATTAAGGAGGTGTTTCTAAATTGGTGGAAACTTAGAACAACATTTTAAACTTAAAACAAGTGTAGGTATTTCTTTGTGAGGTTTGTTCAATGACTCAGTAGTGGGGTTTCACTGTTGATCTCCCCACAGCTAGGGAAATTTTCTTTCCATGCTTCTTTCAGGCTGAGGAGGCAAGCCTGAAAAATCAGAAAGGAAGTTTCTAGCAGAAGTTGCTATTGTCAGCTCTACCCTCTGTAACACCAGTTTTCCCTTCAGTCTCTTCAGCCAAGTTATGGTTTAGCCCCCTGTTGCATCACATAGATCATTGGGAAGCAGACTGAAAACTTCTATTTAAAAAAATCCCCAAACAACCAACACAAGAAAATGCAAAATATTAGTCATAAATTAATGAGAAAAGCTAATTAATCTGATTTTCCTCTGATAGGGTTCTCTTCTGTGGGCTTCTTCGAGAAGGCATTCAACCACTTGTCTGTGTGCAGCTTACATTGTAAGCCTTGTAGAATAAAAACAGCTGAGTTTTATAAATGCTTCAACTGGTACTGTTGCCAGAAGAGAAAAGGTAGTTCTACTGCCTATTCCCAGTTCAAGCTGTTGTTTCCTCTGTGTTGGCAGATGTTTTTTGCAGCTGACATTGGAGAACTGGTTTGGATTAATACTAACTTGTTTATTTGTTTGCCAGGATGGTTACTGCTCAGGTGAATTTCCTGATCAGGTTCCACCACCTGGCTGCAGAAACAATTATGCCGGTTCAGGGGGGTGGCATCACAAAGTCTGGGATAGAGCTCTAAATTGAAGCTATTTTTGTTTAGACCATCCTGGTTAGTAATACAAGAATATTAATTACGAATCCACAGATTTCAGCTGGACAAGTAACAGAGGGTATGTGTAAATTAATTATGAAGCTGGATGCTGTCCACAACACATGAAATGTTTGTGTGCATTATTTCAGAAGATGTCTTTAATTCTGGTTTGTGGAGAGAAGTGGATTAAGGAAATTCATGAATTGATGAATTAAGGAATGGAAACTTTTAGAATTCTCTCAGCTTTACTAAAATCCTTTTATTCAAGTTTTCTTTGGGCTACAGAAGGAAGAACTAGTGGAATGCATCATGTAGAATAATCCACACAGTATATAAAAATACTTACGTGAAAAAGGCCAAGCAAAGTCAGGAGATAGTATAGATTTCTGTATGACATGATTGCAAGCAGGAGTAGTTTATGCTACCTGTCTTATCCCTGTCTCCAGATGGGCTGTCCCTGGCAATCCCCAGCCTGCCCTGCTCCCCCCAGGGAACTCATGCTGCCCCCAGACCCCAGTTCACTGGCAGGTGCAAGTGTAGGTGTGTCCCATTGGGCACCTCTTAGCACCCAGAACATGTCTCCAGAGCCAAGACAGGTGAACAAAGGACAAAAAACATGAAATCATTAAAAGTGGGAGTAAGGCAGCATTTCCTGGCAGGACTTGGAAAGATTATAGTGAAGCAAGGAATAAATGCTTTCAGTGGAAAACTCGACACAAGGCAAACCTTTGTGGCCACAGCAGTGAAGTGACTGTGACCATGGCCCTGATAGGAAAAAGAGCTGGAGAGCAGCTCATGGCACTCACTGATACCGGGCTTCCAAGATGTGAGAGGGCAGCAGGGAACTTGGTTGTTGAAGGTCTTAGCTGCCTTCCTTGTGGCACTTGGGGTCAGATGTAAAGGTCCCAGAGCTTGTCAGTGGCTGCTGATATGAAGGGGATGTAAAGTTATGTGACGTGAACACTACAGAAATACTTTGAATTACATTGTAAGAATACAGATAGCATTGTGAGTGAGATACAGAAAAAATTGCAAAGGTGAATGTTTGGTTCTGGTTAAGTTTTCATAACTGAATCAATTTTCAAAGCAAACAGAAGAAATGTTTAATATTTATTTAGCTGAGGTTCTTAAAAACCTCCAGGCTGTCTCATGTTTCCTGTTTTAGAGAAGCTGGAAGAGTTCGAACTGCGTTGTCAATATTTTTTACACCTTCCTATGCTCAGGACAAGTGTCCTTGAAAGGGCAGCAGCTTTGGATTAGCTGGTTGTCATGTAGACAAGGATGTTCTCAAAATAAAGGCACACAATCCATTTGTAAATCTTCCAGAATATATGAAAGTCTAATCAGACTGACTCAGACTGCCAAACTGCAGTGTATCTCATTTGAATTCTCTCTTCCCCCAGGCCTTGTCTGTAAGAAATATGCAGACATTGTATTGGAAGTAGAAAGCATGAATGATAACAATACTCAGTCCTGGTGCAGTCTTGAATGTATTTTAGTTTTGAATGCATCTAAGCATTTCCCTTTTTCGTATATTGGCTGTAGCTGAACCAGCCTTGTACAATACCTACCTTTTGTCACCAACAGTGTAGTCCAGGAGCAACACAACCTTGCACTGCCCCACTTTTTCTTACTGTTAGCACTTGATGGTATTTCTTGCAGTAAGTTGTGTGGTTGTTGATTTGGTAGACAAACAGGGATCTTGCACAAACTTCTCCTTGAATGAGTGCATCTCTGCTTTTGAGTACAGACTTTCTGGTTGTGTGGGATTTGTGAATCTTCTCTTCATTCTGAGTGTTCTTCTGTTTTCTTCAAATGATAATTTGCTGGCTGCTGGCTGGTTTTGATTTTCAGCGTTACCTTTTATATACATAAATACAATATTCATATATATACTATATATATACAATACAATGTTCATATATGTATTCATACATATATGTAAGCATGATACTTCTCCCATCACTGAAATTTCTTCAAGGCTGTCGCTCTCACAGCTCCTATTTGAAATGTCATTCTTCTCAATAGCAGGTATTTGAGGAAAACATGTAAGCAGCAAGTTCAGTGTTTCTCAGCAGTGCAGGTAAAATGAAGTTCTACCAGCCTTAGGGTAAGGGGCAAAGTTACCTGTGTGGTCCCATTTCTGTCAGCAGCAAAGGTCATTCTATGGTCACAACTTGGTGGGAATAATAGTGATGCTGTTTAGGTTTTGCCTTTTTTTCTTTTATATGTTGTCTGTATTCTTTACATATATATTTGTAGCTCTGTAGACTATTGTATTAGTAGCTAGTTTTCCCAATACTTTTACATGACCTTTCCCTAGGCAGAAAGACAAAACAAATTCCAGGGCTCCAAGCCCTGGGAGAGACAAGGCCCCTATCCTACCTTGGTTCTTCCTGGGAACCAAGGCTGAGAACAACCCTTTGAGATACATTTTCATGGACAAAGTACAGCCATTGCTGAGGAGGGGACTCCAGAGAAGGGGCTTGACCTGGGGGGGAGGGGGTGCTTTTCATCAATTATGCTAATTTCCTAAAACTCATGAAAATGCTCTCACCCTGGGGGGCTGGGCTTTTGAGGACGTCTTTCCGTAACTGCTCCTGAAGGCATTCAAATAAAGATCCTCTTTTATATTACCTCTATACCAAAATTATCTTGAGTTTCTTTTCCAGGTTGGGAAAAAGTCAGCAATAGGAAGGCTTGAAGTAGATTGATTGGGCTGTAGATAAGAGAGACTGGGAAATATGATCCTAGCAGGGCTATAAAAGTCTGTAGAAGAGAAGTTTCTTTATTCCATTATAGTGTGCAGGCTACAGCCGGTTCCTAGAGGGACTTAAAGTGGCCATCTTTATACTTCTTTGGTCCGTTGATTGTACAAGGACAGTATTTTACTCACTTGTCTCGGTTTTGAGAGGAATAGCGGATTTGTCTTTACAAACAAGCTGTGGGTCTGCTGGTAGATAAAACTAGCACTGAGAGACAAAAGAAACAATGGAAAGGATTCCACTGATTGATGAATGGAAAAATAAACTCTAGGTTTTCTGATAAATGAAATTAGACGTTGAAAGATGAAAGAAACAATAGGAAAGAAAACCCCTAAATTCTTTAAGAATTAAAAATTAAAAGGGAGGGTTATACATTAGAGGGAAATCTTTGGTATCAGGCGTATCGGGAAGTCTGAACCTCTCAAGTGCCTCGGCCAAGGGGGAAAGAGAGAGGGAAATGCGGCCGGGAAATTGGGATAAAAAGGAGGCTGCATCCTCCAAAAGTTTGAGAGACCCCAGGGGAATGCCCCATGGCCTCTCCCTTTATTCAAATAAAGTAAAAGGACTCCTCTGTCTTATTTTTGGACATAAACCTCTGATGTTTGTGGATTAATTTTCCTGACAGTTTGGAGACAAATTCTAGGAGAAAAATGCTCTAAAATGAGTGTTTTTCTTTAGAGAGAGAGGGCTTCAGTAACTCCCTTTTCTTCTGCCAATGAGAGAAATGGATGCCAGGGGATGAAAGTGAAAAAAAAGGAAAAATGTTTATTAACAAAACCAAGATACCCAAAAAACACAGGGAAAAAAAAATGGTCCTTACACCCCACCTCCACTTTGCTGCGTGGCCGAGAGGCAAAGATGGCAACTACCCTTCTTTGTAAGGGGAGGAGAACAGAGTTCACAAAGCAGCTGTGAACCTGATGGATTTCTGGCATGGCTTTTCTTGCAGACAGCGAAGTTAGTGGAGTTTAATGTCCCTTCTTTTGCTGGCTTGGTTTTTCTAGAGTTCGAACAGGCTGTAGCTGCCCCACAGGCTCCCTGGGCTGCAGAGAAAAAAAAAACAAAAACAAACAAACAAAAAAAAAAAAAAAAAAACAAAAAAAAAAAAAAAAAACCTGCATAAAGGATTTGCTGGTGAAAAGCCTTCAGGCCAGGAGAAGGGAAAAAAAACCAAAACACCAAAATACCCAGACACTACTTGACTAAATTGGCGAAAATTAATCCAGCAAAATGGCAGTGAAGTAACAATCCGCATAGCTGCTGAAACACTGGAGAGAGAGAGATTGAACAGAGCCTACACCTGGGTTTCCAGGGTCCAGCCTTGCTCCCTGGTTCATCTTAAAGATACCACAGACATTTCTGGACATAAAGCAATTATTAAGGAATAAAGTATCATCATAAAATCACCCCAAGATATCACTTGAAAAAGATGATGAACGACATTTTACTCTTATCAAGGACAGTTGAACAGAACAGCATAGCCTTGGAAAAATAAATAAAGGATGTAACTTAGGCAAAGAGAAGTCATGCAAAATGCAAGCAGGATGCCAGCTCAGCTCTGTAGGGCTGACAAAGCGGAAGCTAATGCAAAACAATGATATTGCACTTATTCAAAAGTGGGGATCAAGGAGCAGCCACATAAAAAGGATACTGAGTGTTGAAGACAGACTCCAAAGAACCATATAAGGACTTCCAATAAGGGGTGTGACAGTGTCAAATAAAGTCAAGGAAGTGGAAATAGCTCAAATACGAAATCAGTGTGTGTGACAAAAGTTTTGTTCACCTGACACTCAGGGCACTCAGCTGGAGGAAGGCTCCTCCAAGTGAGCAGTGTGCTGCAAAAAAGAATGCTTGCTTTCTGATATTCAAACTGTGTTAGAAAATTTTTATCAAACTGATTTTGATACAATTTTTGGCAACTCAGGATGGGACACTCTGCCTGATCTCCCATGGATCCGAGGGGATCTCTGGATCTTCACGCAGGCACCAAGACTTTCCTGGAGAAGACCACAGACCCTCAGTCCAGCCTAAGACACAGCTAAGACCCCATTCGATATTAAGACTCTTTTTTTTAAATACTGCCCAAATAAGGCAGTGGGTGGGTTTTTTGGTATCCCAGAATTTGGACTTGGTTTTATCAACTGATAATTGGTTTGTATTTGGATTTGTATCTGTACTGTAACATTTTCAGTCTGCTATTCAGAAATGGGTAGTGGACAATCTAAAAGTGGCATTCTGAAGAAATTCCCAAAATAAAGCGGCGTTTTGTGACATTGGAGAAAGATTGGTGGGGCCCCTGGGGGAACAGTGACCAGGGAGAATTTGCTTAAATATTGTAATCAATGGCGGCCATTGTATAAACTAGACTCAGGAGAAAAGCGGCCACAAAATGGAATCTTGAATTACAATACATTGTTAGAGTTAATGCTGTTTTTAAGACAGGAACAGAAATTGCATGAGGTGATGTATGTTGATATGTTTTTCACTTTGCAGAATCATCCAGAATGGCAGAAAGATTGCGGGTTGAATCCAATGCCCTCAGACCCTTTTTTGCTGGGTCTTGAAGAAGAGAGTCAAGGACAGCAGTTAAAATGTTGTTCTATATTCAGCATAGGGCAAATTTGTTAAAAACATCTCCCTGATAAGGTGATTTAGATCTTAAGGTCAGTCCTAACTGCAGGTTGGATGGGGGAACAGATAATCAGGCTGTCAAGGCTGGTATTTTGAAGGAACTGGCACAGAAAGAGGCGGATTTAACACATCTAGAGGAGAAGATATGATAAAGCAGCTGTATCAAGGAACAGAGGGTTTTAGTCCAATTACAGGGAAACCTAGAGCTAAACACAGAGATGTGATAACAGCTCCCCTTCATCAGTGGGTAGATATGGATGGTCCAATAAGAGTAAAAGTTCTGTTCTCAGTAACAGACCTTAATAATTGGAAGTCAATGGCTGGCACCTACCAAGATGACCCAGACAAATGCATTTGAAATGATGATTAAAACTCAGGATCTGGACTGGAAGAATATAGATACTGTGTTAGAAATGCTGTTTGATAGTACAGAAAGAGAGATGGTTGTTAAAACCAGTAGGAGGTTTGTGGAAGAATAAATTTTCATTGGTAACTTGATGGGTACATTTGATATTAATTTTCCCACTGTGGATTCTGAGTGGGACCCTAATGGTCCCATGTTTAGAGAGAGATTAAATAGATATCAACAATGGATACTATATGGAATTAGACCGTGTCAGAGGCTATCAATATGTCAAAATTAAGCAAGATCATAATGAATCGCCTATCACATTTTTAAATCACCTAAAAGGAACAGCTCAAAACTATACTAATAGCAATCCCGAAACAAAGGAAGGAAAAAAACTCAATTAGCCCCTGTATTTCTGGGGCAATCCTCAGATGATATTAGAAGATAATTACAAAAGGCAGAGGGACAAGACTACTGTGATTTAAGGAAGCAGTTAGATGTTGCTTGGACAGTTTATCAGAATAGAGAAAAACAGCGAGAAACAACTAAACACAAAATAGGTGCAGTTAGGGAAGGAATTTTCAAATGAATATTGCCTCTGGGGAAAGAAAGGGAATGAGGGCATGGACAACCTAGTTGGAAAAGTGATTGTTGCAGCTGCAACATAAAAGCCCCCCTCTCATGACCTTCATCAGTGATGACTGAGGGAGACCAGAGGATTCTTCCCTGGCAGAACCTCTGATTGCAGCTAAACTGGGGAGTGAGGAGGTAGAATTTTTAGTAGATGCAGGAGCTAGTTACTCTGTGCTAAATACAGTAAAAGGAAATGTGAATGATTCTGTAACAATCATTGGTGCAACAGAACATTGCAAAACTCAGATTTTTGAAGTCCATTTATTTTAAACTTGGAAAACAATAGATGGCTCACCCAATTCACCAAAGTCTCTGCTTGGGAGAGATTTATTGGAACAACTAAATGCTGAAATTAAATTTAAAAGTTGCAAAATACAGGTGATTATTCCAGAATCTAATTATGTGGAATTCTCTATTTTTACACTATAGTCTCTAAAACTGGATATGACCCATCTGCCAGTATCACTTGAGGATGCAGTAATTCCGATAGTTTGGGCTGGAGAGGTGCTCAGGCATTCCAAAAGAGCAGAGCCTATAAGAATTATATTGAAATTTGGAGTAGGACTGGTAAGGCAAAAGCAATACCCTTTGAGAATAGAAAGTCGTAAGGGGTTGTTACCCCTTGTGGAAAAATTGACAAAATATGGCCTATTGAAAGAATGTGAATCCAAATTTAATATCCCTGTTTTGCCAGTTAAGAAGGCAAATGGAAAAGGATTACTGGCTGGTAGAGGACCATGGAGCCATAAATAAAATAGAAGATATACACCCAGTAGCAGCAAATTCTTATACCTTGCTAACAACCTAGAGTGAAAAATTAAAATGGCTCACAGTATTAGATTTGAAAGATGCCTTTTTCTGTATCCTTTTGAGTACTGAAAGTCAAGAGCTTTTTTCTTTTGAATGGGAAAACCCAAACACAGGGAGAAGAATCCAACTGACTTGGACACTTCTTCCATAGGGGTTTAAAAATATCTCCACCATATTTGGAAATCAGTTGCCAAAAGAATTGCAGAAATGGAAAAATCAGAACAGTTGTAGTCTTGTTACAGTATGTACATAACATTCTGATATCCACTGAAACTAAACAGCAATGTTGGGATCAGACCGTGGCATTGCTGAGTTTTTTGTGACTAAGTGGATATAGAGCATTCAAAGACAAAGCACAAACAGTCCAGACCAGAGTAACCTATGTGGAATTAAAAATCATCCAAGGACAAAGGAGGTTGGGACAGGAATGAAAAGAAGCAATTTGCCAACTCCCACGGCCATAAACAGTAAGAGAGTTACAGGCATTTCTCAGGATGGTGGGAGGGTGTCACCTGTGGATCAGCAATTAAGGGTTGCTGATACACTCACTGTGTGATCTCTTGAAGACAACTCAGAAGGACTTTATAGTATGGACTGATGGGCTGCCTTTTAACAACTTAAGCAAGCCCTTATGCAGGTCTGATGTGGGTTGATCCTGGCCAGATACCAGGCACCCACCAAAGCTGCTCACTCACTCCCCTCCACAGCTGGACAGGAGAGAGAAAATGTAGCAATGGGTTCATGAGATGAGATAAGGACTGGAAGAGGTCACTCATCAAATACCATCATGGGCAAAACAGGCT
>WBNO01033429.1:14999-63199 GCA_013400575.1 Peucedramus taeniatus
TTGTCCCAGCCTTGACCAGTGTCATGTCCATTTTTGGAGCTGCCAGGGATTGGCTCTGCCAGACATGGAGGAAGCTTCTAGCAGTTTCTCACAGAAGCCACCTCTGTAATCCCCCCACTAGCAAAACCAGGCCATGCGAACCCAAGAGAGGGCCTTGCTTTGGGGCTCCCAGAGCCTATGCACCCGTTTGAACTATTTACCTATGAAAGGCAAAACATAGCACTGGGAGTGCTGTCACAGTTTCCTGGGGACCAGAAGAGGGTTGTGGCCTACTTTTCACAGCAACTAGATAATGTCAGCCAAGGCTGGCCAAGTTGTCCAAGGGCAGTAGCAACTACTGTTCTCTTGATCCAAGAATCTCAAAAACTGACTTTGGGACAAAGCATTTTTGTTTCTGTACCACATATGGTCCAGTTGGTATTTAAGCAAAAAGTGGGCCGCTGGCTATCTCCCAGATGGATGCTAAAATACCAGACAGTCTTGCTGGAGCAAGATGATGTGATGCTCAAAATAACTTCTGTCATTAACTCGTCTATGTTTTTATCTGCCTGACAAGTAGAAGGAAGCCCCGGTCATGACTGCTTACGGACTTGCAGAAGAAGTGTATTCCAGCAGCATTTCTTATAGAAGTGTATTCCAGCAGACCTTACTTAGGAGACAGAACCTTGGAAAGGCCTGATTGGGAATTGTTTACTGCTAGAAGCAGCTTTGTCTGAAATGGAAAATGGCTCTGGATACTCAGTGCCTACACACTATGAGGTAATCGAATCGGGGGCATTCCACTCCAGTGTTTCAGCCAAGAAAGCAGAACTAATTGCACTCACTCCAGCTTTGGAACTGATTAAAGGAAAATGAGTTACCATTTTGACTGATTCAAAATACACTTTTGGAGTGGTACCTGCACATGAGGCCATCTGGAAAGAAAGGCCTTTTGATATCTCAAGACATCAGAATGCATCAAAAATGGAAAACTAATCTTGGATTTACTTGAAAGTATCCAGAAACCAGCAGAAGTTGCCATCATGCATTGCTGAGCACACCAAGTGAGTAAGACCACACCGGAATTGGGGAATCATTTAGCGAAGAGGCTGCAGAAAAAGGCATGTTAGAAAACAAAGTTTTATCTTTAATACGCCTGCTAGAGATACCTCTTCCAGTAGAAAAAACAAAGTATATTGCTAGGGACTGTCAATTAATTGAAACTTTAGAATCAAAATGTGATCGACGAGGCTTGGCAGTTACCCTAACAGGAAAAGTAGTAGTGCCAGGACCAATCCCAGGACCAATCTTGTGTGAAGTACAAAGCCAAGTGTACACTGGAGTACTGAAAAACTTCTGAAACTTGTGCAATAATCTGCAATTGGGTCTAAAATGGCTCAGATTGTACAATCAAAAATCCAACAATGTATAGTTTGTTTAAAAAACAACCCTAACAAAGTAAGGCTAGGGACTATAAAATCTGAAAATGTTCCAGGTGAATATTGGCAGATTTATTTTATTGAAAGGGCAGTATAAATACCTCCTAGTTCTGGTGGATACCTTTTCTGGGTGTCGGGAAGCCTTCCCTTGTCACACCAGTCAGGCTAGGGAAGTGACTAAAATACTATTGGATCAAATAATACCTAGATTCAAGGTACCTTTGGGAATGTCATCAGATGGATTTTCCTACTTTATTGCAGAAGTGGTAGAACATGTTAGGAAGGCCTTGGCAATAGCTTGGGATGTTCATACTCTTTATAGGCCCCCAGCTAGTGGCAAGGTAGAGTGTATCAATTATACACTCAAATTGCAATTGGGTAAAATATGTCAGGACACCTCCTTGACACGGCTCCAGGTCTTACCTCTTACTCCAAATTAGAATTCAGCTGTGGGGCACCAGCAAAATAAGCCTCTATGAGCTGCTATATGGTCAACCCTACCAAGTACAACATATTCCAGGAAACACACACGTAAAAGGAGGGATTGATTTGAATAATTACCTCATTTTTCTTAGTAAAACCTTACAGGATTTGTAGCTAACAGTGGTGATTTCCAGACTGGAAATCCAATCCAGATTGGACACACAAGCACAGGATTTCCAACCAGGAGACTGGGTCTACTTAAAAGACTGGGGAACTGCTCTGCTCTAGCCAAAGTAGAAGGGACCTTCATAAGAACCACTGACAGCTTTGAAGCTGGATAGAGTAGAATCATGGATACATTATTCCAGAATTAAAAGGGCCAAAGCCCCTTGGGTAATTGAACAGTTGTCTGAGAAAAAACAAGATGCTTAAGTCTTGTTTCGCTGTCCTAACAATAGTTTAGCCTTGACTTGGGAGCAAAACTTTCATCTACTTTTATTACAAAATGTGATCCGAGTGTGGCACAAAAATGATCGTTGGCTGTGCACCCATTTACCTGAAAACACAATGAAGCCATTAACCATTTCTGCAATTCCATTTTCATGATAAATTAATACTAGTTACTGCATGAACACTTCCAAGAAGTAGACATATTAGTTAGTGTGCAAGTACCCACCAACTTCTCTTATGATCATACTTGTGTGCAAAGATGTAACTCCCCTAAAGGAACAGGAGAACTAGATTGAACTAATGAAATTGGAACTTTTGTCAGAAATCACACACAATGTACTCAAACACTTAATATTGGACAAGTAAGTCATCCTTGGCCGGTACCAAATGGAACAGGTTGGTATTGGATATGTAGCAATAAAGCCCATAAAGGGTGCCCCTAGGCTTGAAAGGCATTTGTACTTTAAGAGCCTTAGTCCCTAAATAACAATAGTTGATAAAGACCTGAGGACTTTGGACAAGGAACTTGGGCATCCAAAATGAACTTTGAATGCTATAGCTGAGTGACCAACTAAATTTCATCATTTCATAAGATGGCTTTCATCCTGGCTAAGAGTAATTGAATTAGAGAAGACAATAGTAACATTTCTGCTACCATAGAATATATCCAAAATTGTACAATAGATGACATTACTGTGTTGCAGGAAGAAGTTAAGAGCTTATCACAAGTTGTTTTACAAAACTGAATGGCACTAGAGCTTCTTTTAGCATCATAAGGAGTATGCACTGTCAATAACACCAATTGATGTATATACATTGATCAAAGTGGTAGAGTGTCTACAGATGCCCAGGAAATCTGAAAACAAACCCACATTTTACAACAGACAGCTCAAGATGCCACCTTCTGGAGATTTGAAGAAATCTGGTGCAAACTTACTTCATGGTTATCCACATGGACTTGGTTTAACATTAGTTTACAATCATCACCATATTAATTAGTGTACGTGCTTTAGCCTGCATCATGATTCAGTGTTATAGCTGTTGTAATGCCTTACACTATAAAATGAAATAAAGATATCAAGAGACTGGTTCCCATAAGGAACTTAGTCTTAAGAAAAGGGGGGATAAAAACTGTTCACACAACACTGAGGGCACTTGATTGGAGAAATGATCCTCCAAGTGACCACCACACTGAAATAAAGAAGGCCTGCTTTCTAATAGTCAAAATTGTGTTAGGAAGTTTCTATCCAACTGATTTTGGTATCATGGAAAGCAGTTTGCAGATACAGCAGTGTTGGGGGCTGGATTTGTTTCCTTTGTTTTTGTGGAATTTTTTCCTGGTGGTTTGCTAGGGAACAAATTGCTGGGTACTTATGGGTATTTGACCAAAACAAAAGGGTGGAGCAGGGTTCTTGTGAACAGCAGTTGAACATGAGCAGTCAGTTCTAAGGGTGCCTTTCCAAAATGATGTGGGAGCACCAGAGGACCCTGCTTGTTTTCCACTGGATTTCTTCCCGGAAGAAGACATGGATTCATCTTGTCACCACTGGACTTTCTACAGGACCATCTCCACTCCACAGAACTACATCTATTACTCCAGGAGGATTTCATCTGGACTGCTTTTAACACCCTGACACCCAGGGTGTCAGGTCACATCCCTGACTCTGTCAGGGTTTTTCTAGGGTTTGTTTGTTTTGTTTTGCTTGTCTTTCGGTACTATTACATTTCTATATATATTTTTTAAAATTCCTAGTAAAGAACTGTTATTTCTATTCCCAAATTTTTGCCTGAGAGCCTCCAATTGCAAAATTATAATAATCTGAGGGAGGGGGTTTACATTCTCTATTCAAAGGGAGATTCCAGCTTTTGCTGGCAGATACATGTCTTTCAAACCAGGACAAGCAGCTTCTCTACCAGTCCATTTTCCTCAACTATCTCCAGGATTTAGAGACCCTTTCATACAGTTTTGGTTACCCAGATGGGACAGACTCCTGAATTTCAATGGATCCAAGGGATCACAGGACCTCCAGCCAGCACTGAGGGATTCTCGGGAAGAACCTTCGATACTCGATCCAAGGAAATCTGAACAAGACCCCTGGTAAGATAGAGGCATTATTTACTTTACTCTAAAGGTCTTAATAGGTAACCTACCTGTAAGGTGCAGCAAAAGCTACTCAGAGTTTGGTTTAAAGGTACCTAAGGTGGGAAAAGGGAAGGGTTAGAGTCCTTTGGAAGAAGAAGGGTTAGAGTCCCTTCTAAGGAGGTAATGTGTTATAATGGGAAACAAAAACCTCAAAAGGTGTTTCACAGGTGTCACCTGTGGTATGTATCTTGAAACACTGGAAACAAATTTGGGATCATCCCCTCACGCATGAAAAACTTCAACAATTTTGTAATCAATAGTGACCACTTCAGAAACTAAAAGATCAGGAGAAGTGGCCTAAGGATGGAACCTTACAGTATAACACCATATTGCAATTATTGCTGTTTTGTGGAAGGAAAGCTAAGTGGGATGAACTTCCTTATGCACCTGAAAAGGGAAGAAAGGCAAAGATTGGAAAGTGGTGTTGTTTTGTCTGCAGCATAGGACAGAGGTGCTTTAAGTGCAGGCAAGAAGAGGAGGATTTAGGACTGATGGTTGCTCTGTGGCAAAGAATCGGGGACTGAATAATGAATCACCTGAGAATATAGTTAGATGTATGGGTAAGTCATGAGAAAGTGGGCTGAAACAGAGAAGTGCTTTAGGGCATTGGAGGATTTCAGCCCGATTGTGGGATGCACTACAAGGCAGCAAAGAGATGTTGGGGAAGTTCTGATGATGCCTCTCTGGCAGGTGGTCAGGAATTATGGTCCAGTAATCCTATTTTTAATAGTGGATTTAATATTATGGAAAAAGGCGGGAGGAGTTTGTTAATATTTGAAACCATAACTAGGACTCAGGACTCAGAAACAATTGGTTAATTATTATAATAATTGGTGACTAAAATATGCTTCAGTAACTTGTATTAATTTGTGGCTGAAGTATATCTGGCAATTTCTCTGTGATATTTAATGGCTAAAGTGTATTTGGCAGTTTGTGTTGTGATCATCAATAGCTGAAGTGTATTTGGCAATTTGTAAAGGAAGGGGACATTGGAAAAGGGAGTGTCCCCCAGCCAGGGGAAATCAAACAAAGGACCTAAACCAGGCTATACAAGCCATCAAGCTCAAGACCTTAAGTGAAAATTAAAAACACCCCTGAAGGAAACAGAGGAATCATCCTCAGCTGAGCCCTGGTTACATTATTGCTGGGAATAAAAAGGTAAAATTTTTAATTGATACGGAATAACTTAGTACTGAATATGTGCAGAGGGAAACTCAGCTGTAAGCATTGTTGGTGCAATGAAGAGGAAAGAGAACAGACCTTTTTTATTACAACTATTATTATTTAAATTATTAAAACAGTGGGGGAAATGCCAATTTGTATATGCTTAAATGCTCAATCCCCTTGTTGGGGAGAGATTTATTGGGAAAATTGGTTCAAACAACTTTCTAAGATGGGGAAATAGAAATTCAAACACCAGAATCAAAAGCCATTGAGGCAAAGACTCTATGTTACAGGAATCAGAAGAGTTGGAAGAAATCCTAGAGGAGGCAAATGCTGTAACCCTGTTGGTATGGGTAACTCAGATACCTGGATGATCAAAGGTGGCCACACCAGTGAGGATTACGCTGAAATCTGAAGCCAGACTGGTACAGTAAAACCAATATTCTCTTCAGTGTGAGGCAAAGAAAAAGTTAGAAAAACTTGTAAAAACTTATTAAAAAAATTTTATAGCATATGGGTTATTGAAGGAATGTGAATCAGAGTATGACACACCAATATTACCAGCTATAGATTAGTACATTATTTAAATGCCATTGATAAAAAGTACCTGATATTCATCCAGTAGTAGCTAATCTGTACACAATCTTGACAGCACACAAAAGGGAATACAAATTGCTTGTACAATACATTTTTATGTATTTTTACAAATTGCTTGTAAAATACAAATTTGTACAAATACAAATGGTGCTTGGTCTTAAGGATGCCTTTTTCTGTAAAACCTCTTGACTCAGATAATTTTTTTTAAATTGTTTGCTTTTCAGTGTGGGAATCCAAACACTGGGTTAAAGGAGCAGCTAACATGAACTGTGAAAACAAACAAACAAATTGGAAAGTATTCTGCCAGCACTCAAGACTGAAAATAATTTCCTCAATCTTACTGTAAGTCTGTTACATTTCTTAGAGCAATCTAAATACAGAAGGTCAAAGAAAATGGCACAAATGGGCAATGAAGCAGAAATTTATTCTAGTTGTGAGATCTTGCATGAAAAAAAAAGCTTGGGAACCAGATGAGAAGAAGCCATTTCCAGACTTTGGAGCCAAGGACTACAGGATGGCACAGGTATGGCCGGATGGCCTCGGTTATAGATTGCCAGTTATGGGGTACTGGTGAAAATCCTTGCGTGGTCCTCCCCTGAAAATATTTGGTATTGACTCCTGAAAGTCAGAGGGCCTTTGAGGCCCTAAAATAACCTTAGTGGCAACCTCTGCATTGGGTCTCCCACACTTGAACCAAACCATTTGAGTTATTTGTTCATGAAAGGATGCACCTGGCACTAGGAGTACTGGACAGTGTTTGCAGTTATGGAAGCAGCCTATCCAAACAATTGGACAATACAAGTGAAGAATGACCCAAATACCTGAGAGCAGTGGTAGCTGCAGCAAAAGCAAAAGCTGATATGTACAACATATGGTAATAAATTATTTGGAATTAAAAAATAAAATTGGATCTTGCCAGCAGGATGCTGAAATACCAGGTTGCTCAATTGGAGCAGGGCAATGTTGAACTCAAGGTAACAACTAATTTAAACCCCAGCCAAGTTTCTCAAGGCTTCAGAAGAAGCCCAGAGACCTTTGTGCCATGACTGCTTGGTAACCATGGAATAAAAGTGCTCTGGCTGACTGGATCTCCACAGCAATCCCATCCAGGACCAGGAACTGGACCTGCACACCAGTGGGAACAGCACATTATGGGCAGCTGGGTATGCAGGGGGAACCTCGACTCTGGTAGCATAAGCCCAAGCTTTACCTTTTAACACATCAGCACAAAAAGCAGCATGAGTGACCTTGCACCAAGTGCTAGAAATCACTGAAGAAAAAAAGGTACAAAGGTACCCAACAATGAAACCATATGGAAGGAAAGGGGGTTGTTATCAGCACAGAGCTCTCCTATGAAATACAAAGAAGAAAATAGTCATCTGCTACAAAGTGTTCAAAAACTGAAAAAAGTGGCTGTGATGCCCTTGTAAAGCCCATCATTTGGAGATTCCCCAGTTAATACAAGGAATCAATTAGCTGATGAAACAGCTAGAGAGGCTGCTCAAAAAAGTATCCTTGCATTAATTCCTAATAAGAAGTTGAATGTCTTAGAACAAAACCCAAATCTGGACAGGCAGTTAGTCCCATCATCAGAAAGTACAGAAAAATCTCAGCAGGTGACTGATAAAGTCATGTGGGCAGATAATTGTACCTCCAGATTACTGTATAGGAACAAAACTAAAACATCAGTACACATTAAGAAATAGAGAATATGGTAGCTAGCTTACAAAGGACTATAGAAAGCATAAAAATAAGAGAAATTAATAGAAAAATTATTGAAAAATATAGAATTTGTTTTGCAAAATAATCTCAAGGGAGGAAGGAGGCCACCTCCAGGACCAGTAAAACAGAAGAATTCACCAGGTAATTATTAGCAAATTGATATTACAGAACTGTCCAGGCAGAATGAGGGGCTGGTACATTTTGGTACTTTTCTGGATGGCCAGAAACTTTCCAATGCTGCACCAACAAGACAAAGGGAGCCTCAAACTTTGGTGAAATTGACAGAATAGAGCTAAAATTAACTCTTTAAACTTTTAAAAGGTACAATGTTATCAACAAATCATTAGGACTAGACTTGCATGTATATCCTTTACAACAAAAAGATACAATGTGCATCAAAACCTGGAATTTTGGACCAATCCAGAAGGGAAAGAGAACATATCAAGTCCCCATGTAACCTACATCGCACTCAGTGTGGAAGGAATTGAGCCCTGAGTTCAACACAAGTGGGTAAAGCCAGCAACACATAAACACAGCAGAAACAAGACTGACTAGCACCATGGAATTTTTAAGTATATATATAAATTCTATTGTTTTAAGTTAAGGATGTAATTTTCTAGAGGAATATTATTTATTGGATATAAATGAAAATGATAATAGCATATTTATAGTAATAATATAAACGATATTCTTAATTTCTAGGAAAGGCAATGTAGTCTTGAAGTTAGTGCAAGATTTTGAAAGATTACAGAATGTAACTTCTATAAGGAGCTTGTTTGCCCACACCAGCCTCTGCAGAAAATCTAGTTCCGTGGGGAACTTTAGTCAATTTGACAAAAATTTGGAACACATGTGGGACCTTAAAAAACCAATTAGCTTTAGACCTATTACTGTTACATGACAGTGCAGCATGTGGTTACTATACAATACTTGTGTGACTTTACAAATGTGACTGCTAAATGAAATGATCAAATAGGACAGGATTAGAATGTAATTACTTAAATATTTAAAGAATTTGGATTTTCTCTCACTGACTGGTTAGCCTCACTTTTGTAAAGTATAATTGTAATCATAGTAATAATTGTAATTATGATACTTGCCTTAAAATTTGATATGATATTAGAAAAAAAAAAAAAAAAAAAGGTGAGGCTTATGAAAGCTTGAAAAGCACAAGCTTCACAAGCCTTCAAAGGAGGGGGATGTTACCAGATGATAAATTGTCTACACCTGGTGAACTAACACAATGCTTCTTCTCCAAAACTACTGGCCTATGGAAATCACACAATGCCCATTTTGTAAGAAGGAGAACTGGAGGTTCACCAGCCAACGTCCTGCCAACTCAGCCAGATCAACTGTTGTCAGAGACTGAAATAGTTCATGCCTCAAACATTGATATAAAAGAGTTTTGCCCATTATAACAAAAGCTATATAAAGAAGCTACAACAAAAGAAGCCTCCCTGAAGATACTTGACTGGAACTTTGGACTGTAAGTTATACTGCCTCAGTAACGCTATTGTTCAATCATCCCTATCAGCGATCAAGAGAGACGGGGATGACTGAGCTGGATCAGAAGCCAATTTTTATTGAGAATACAAAGCCTTTATATAGGGTTTACTTGTATGACACATATATATAGGATTCTATTTTTGGTAACAATTTCCCATTGGCTACACATTCTTCATGACATCAGTTACCTGGTGATCATTACAAAGTTTCACAACAACCACTACTACCCCAAGGAGCAGTTATCTGTGTCTGTCTCTCCCATGGTTTCTGCTTGATTAGGCCTAAGATATCAGGCTCCTTTATCAGTTCTATTGTACCCTCTGTCTCACTCTCCACAATCCCAGCCTAGGGAAAAACAAACAAGGCTGAGGGAGAGGAATGCATCCACAAGAATACCAAATGAAGCAGAGATTCTTCCCGTGCTGAATTAAGGGTGGGGTAGATCATAGCCCACAGAAGCCAGGTTTACTCCCCCTGAAACTGAGGCAGGGGAGAAGATTTGGGTGTAACCTCTGGTCAGAGGCAGTGAACACCCATCTTCCCTTACACAAACTGACCTGGGGCTCTGGAAGCCCCAGCCCCACAGGCCACATCCTTGGGACACTCACGTGCGAGGCAACTGAGGCAATGTCATAATCCATCAAAGACCCCCCAGAGTGCCCCCCAGGGTCATTCATGAAGCCTTGCATCACAGGTCTGCATGTGATGCAACAAATCCAGAGTCTGTTGTAAGAGACAATGGCAAACTCCCTCCCCCAGGGAGAAGCCTGGGTTTTCCTACCTATCCTGAGCATATATTAACCCATCAGATTCTATGCTTTTTGAGGGGACCTTCACCACCAAGATGACCAGCTGGAGAGGATCAATGGAACATCATTGGGATCTGTGGAGTGGATATTTTCCTTATTCTATTTCTGTCACTCTCTTTCTGTCGCCCCTACCTATCTCCTATTTCTTTGTCTTCTTTCCTCTCTCATATTTATTATCAGATAAAACCCATACTATTGACATTGGCATATGGTCTTGTTGGCACCTTAATTCAGGCAGAGGCAATTCTAGGAACTTTAACAACCTGATCATGACAACTGGAACACTGGGGTCCATGACCACTAGGGACCACCAGAGAGACCCCCAGGACAGTAGAACACATGCATAAAGGGGAGGGGAAATATTTTAATGATTTCCAGGAAATTATCATCATATGTTTAGTCCAGGACAATCAATGAATAGGTATGCAAAATACAGCATATAAACAGAAACTTTCCCTTCCCTTTCCTGATGCACGGCTTTAGGAGGAGCATCTGTGTATCCACCTGAATAAAGAATGTGTGCTTCTTAAAGCTACATTGGTGTTAAGGAGTTGTTTATTTTACCAATTTTTTTTTTAACACCTCTATTTCTTTACATCATTATGAGGGATTTGAATGAGCATGGACATTTGGTTCTTCTCTGTCTGCCCCACTTCCATTTTTCTTGTGCTAACAGCCCTAATCTGCTCAGAGACTAGGGAGGGATGACAAAGATGAATTAGAACAGGGCATCTACTGCCTCTCTCTCCTATGCCAGAAATGGAAGGAGCAGCAGAAGGCAGACTACCCTTCCTCTCCTCTTCCCTACTTTTCTTTCCACAGAGGCAGCAAGTCACCACTGCTCTAGGTAGGCATCTACCTTGAAGGCATCTGCCCGGAAGGATTGCTGGTAGCTCTTACATTTTGTGTTTGCATTGCCTTTGCAATGTGGCCAGGTTTTGGTAGTAGGTGAGCTATAGGGATGGCTTCTGTGAGCAGCTGCTGGAAGCTTCCCCCATGTCTGACAAAGCCAAGGCCAGGCGTCTCCAGGACAGACTTGCTGTTATGATCTGAATCTGAAAGGAAACAAAGCCTCTATGAACAAAACAGATCAAATCCAGAAAGGTTCGAAATATACCCAAAAAACATTATTGAAACCAAACAAGCTTAGGTGTTGGTGCCAAAAAAAAATCTATAGGAAGGAAGGAAGGAAGGAAGGAAGGAAGGAAGGAAGGAAGGAAGGAAGGAAGGAAGGAAGGAAGGAAGGAAGGAAGGGAGGAAGGAAGGGAGGAAGGGAGGGACAGGGGTTAGGTAGAAATATATCACCCTCCCAAGGGTTCCAGTGATGTCTGATTGCTCCCCTCCATCTGGTCTTCTAGGTGGTGAGGGCCCCCTACTGCTGAAAAGCATAGAATCCCATGGATTAATATACATTTCGGCCAGGTGAGAACGCCCCCATGCCTTCCTTGCAGGGGGCCAGTTTGACACTGCCCCTTGCAACACTCTGGATCTGTTGCATTGTGCTGCAGTGCTCGGGTGCAGGGTCTGGGGACCTCTTTGGGGGGCCTTTGATGGGCCATGTCACCCCCTCTGCTGTCCTTCACATGGATGCAGGTTTCCCTGGGGTGAAGGGGCCTCAAAGCTGAGCTGGTTTGCACAGCTGAGGATGGGTGTTAACTGCCTCTGACCAGAGGCTTTTTTACTACAGCCAAAACCTCTCCTCCTCCCCACCCTTTGGTGTGAGGATCTGTTTAAGCCTGGCAGCTGATAGCCCCGAAGCTGTGGTCTCCACCCCAAAGGTGCTAAGCTTGATCCCACTGTGAATGTATTCTTCTTCCCTCAGCCCAGACTTGAGTTACTTGGTCTTATCTCCATCAACAAGCAGTCCAGAGCTTTAGTCAAGGCATGGTAGTCTTCTCTTCATCTTTTATACAGTTTTGCTAAATTAGGCAAAAGTCCTTCGTGAAGATGTTTAAGCCATAAATTATAACATTTCAGTCACCTGCCAAGGCTGAGCCTGTCAGTGACAGTGGCAGCACCTCAGGAATAAGGTATTTAAGAAGGAGAGGAAAACTGCTACACAACAGCAATCATGGCCAGAGAAAAGAGGAGTGAGCACATGTGAGAGGAACAGCTCTGAAGACACCAAGTTTGGTGGAGAAAGAGGGACAGGAGCTGCTCCAAGTACCAGATCTGAGATTCCTCTGCAGCGCTGCTGGCTCCCGGCCGGGCAGAGTGGCTGCAATGATTCCCCCGCGGCTGCAGGGGGCGCTGTGGCGCGAGCGCCGCCGCCTCTCTGCACGTGGGTAATGGCGGGCGGGATGGAAAAGGCGCTTCCTAAAAATAGGTTAGAAACTGTTGTAAAATAGTTGATAGTTGTTAAGCGTGTACTATTAGTTTGGTAATTATATTGTAAAAGGGGTTAAAAGGGTAGTTATAAGAGATACTGCACTCAACATACGGTATTACACCTAAGTCAAGTGCACCACTCCCCAGGCGAAATGAACCAGCCTGGACAGAACTGTAATGGGCCAATCAGGTGCCTTAAATCTTCATGCAAATGAAGGATCCAAAAAGAAACCATCCAAACAGACAAAAACCAGGATAAAAAGGGGCTTCTGACCCACTGAATCCGTGCTGCTCCACCTGAAATATCAGGGACATTGCTACATCGCTGCTCAAGAAGACCCAGCACCAGCTCTGCAGTATCTTCGACAGGAACGTTCCTGCTTGACCATGGGCCCCCTTTGCTTTAGGCCTTTTTCTTATAATAAATGCTGAAATCACTTTAGTACCGGGAGCGTGGTTTTTAACACCTCTGGATGGCGAGATGGGCTGTAGCAGGAACCTTGGAACTGCGGCTGGAACAGCAGGGAGGAACAGACCCTGGAGCAGCAAACAAAATGTATCAGAAACTCCAGCTCCAGCTGTAGCAGGAGCCGGGGGTGTCCAGGCAGGCAGGGGATGTGGGGTTACAGTGTAGTGAAAAACCCGGAGCAGCGGCAGAGAAGCTGTGGGGCTGGGCAGCAGCAGCCGGGCTCTCGAACACGGCCGAGAGAGGCTCCCTCAAAGGGGCTCAGGGTCCTGGGTTTTTCCCTGAGGCACCTGAGTAGGTGTGAGGGTCCTTTCTAGTGAGGTAAGGTTAATAAGGTCCCAGTCCAGTGGTCGCTCTCAGGAGCAAACCCACAGTAAGGAAGAAGCAATACACGGCTGGGCTCTGGGGGTGGCAGTGAATTCTCCCCACAGTAACCAACAGCTCAACCTTTCTCCCCCGATGCAGACAGCAAGAGAGTGAGAGGAGCCCAGCCCAGCCCAGCCCAGCCCCTCACCCCAGGGCCAAAATCTCCCAGTAACTCTGCCCTTCTCAAGAGAAAAGCCCCTAGGTAAGAGAGAGTTAGGGTTAGGGTTAGGGTTAGGGTTTTAGGGTTGGTTAGCCAGCTGCACCCTTCCCTCCCCTCCTCCCAGCCACATCTTTTGTTCTCTTAAGTATAGGTAGTTATTGTTTGTTAGAAATAGATGGGAAAAAATTCTGTGAGAGAAAGAAATATAAGGAAAAACCTAATCCCCAACAAAAGTCCTCCTTTTTGGTGTCTAAAATATTTATGGAAATGGAAAACATTGATGCTAAATTTAGTAAGAGATGTATTTTGATTGTTATTTTGTCTAGTTAAAATTGTGGAACACTGCTTTGCTGATTTCTCTGCTTGTTTGTCCCTTTTTGCAAGGAGGTGCCATTGCACATCTTCCTTATAGAGACAACAAAAAGTTTGATGTGCTGTCATTAAGGAAAAGAATATCACTTATGCCTGTGAAAAATGAGGTTCATTCTCCTGGAAAAATTTAAAAGTTTAATAAAGGACAATAGGATACAAAAATAAAACTAAATTTTATGGCCAAATGCTTGGCATTCAGCCAAGAGCACACCTATTTTGGGACACCCCTTACATACATTTTCTATTGCATCAGCCTACTGCATATTCATAAACAATTATGTATATTTAAACTCTTCCCCAAACTAGTTTACATGTTCCAGAACTGTTTAGCATGGCTCCCCTCGGGTCTGCCTTTTTAGAGCATGGCCATTTCTTGGCTGTGGTTTTAGTCCATTCTTATTATCACTTCCAGCTTGGGCTTTGGTCCATTGGTGGGTGCTGACACGTGGCATGTCAGTAGCAGGGGTCTTCATCATACGTTCATTGGATGTTATCCCAGCTGTGCTATACATTATGGAATAATTCATGCTCATATGAAATATAGATGTAATAAGTTGTGCATGTATGGAAAAATCTCTAAAAGTTTTAAACCCACAAGCAGCTGCTGGGGAAAGATTGCTTCACAGAATTACAAAGCCGTGGATAGCAGCAGAGGGGAAACCTAATTAACAAACTAAAAGACGTGGCTCCAGTGGAGATTAATCCCTTCCTGGGACTGACTGGGGAACACCCGGGCGATGATCGGCTGACAAGTGCCCTCGATGGAGATAACCAGGGTCGTTAGCCCTTCGTGTCTGAACACCAGATTCTCGTAACTCGGCATCCAAATTCATCACTTCCCAGAACCGGCTTTGTCCAATCCAGCATGGAGAAAAGGAGACCACGTGAAGCAACAAAGGAATAGGAGAACCTCTGCTTCAGGCGAAAAAAACTGTGTGAAAACCGACCCAATGGGGGCAGCATTTGTGAACAGTGAGGGTTTGATGCAGTAGAGGTCAGACCAGAGTTCACCCAGCGCCAATCCCGGGCTCAACGCTGCCTCTTTGATTGTGGCTATCAGAGACCGTGTCTTGGTCACGGAATAAAATTAATAATTTTTGATTATTAATTTGGCTGTATCATTTTATTACTTACAACCAAGCAGGCAGCTCAATTACCACAAGCGTAACTATAACAGCTATTTCACTACAATGTCTAAGTTTAGTTAATAGCAGAGATAAAAACTATATCTTTATAGCAAAGTTATTTTAACATTATACATATAGCATCCATCTTAATATTTGTGAAAAGCCAATATTATAATATGTATTTATAACATGCCTTGCTCCTGGCAGTCACCCTACTCCAAAGAGTAACTTTTTTCCTTACCATCAGAGATTTTTAAATGCAAAATTTGAGAGAGTTTAGATAATGTATATTCATGAAATGTGCTCTGTGATCTTTCTTAAAAACAAAAGTAACTAGATCTTTCCACTGTTCATCTAACACCAGCTAGGAAGAAAGTCTGGTGCTATCTTTGCTTTGCTCAGTTTGCAGCTATTGCATTTGTCTTCTCATCTCAATAATCAGCTACACTGTGAACAGTCTTCATTTGAATTAGGGGTAATTAAGATAAGGTCTGCTGCAAAATCTGCCACCTGTTTCTCTATCCATCATCCACTTCTGTGGCTCTGTAGATAGAACATGATTCCATTGCCTTTCCCCAGGAGATGAGAGATGCTCTTCTGGCAGCCAAGCTGCCTGGAGATTCAACACAGTGCATATAACTAATAAGTGTCAGAAATGAGACATTACAAAATTCAGAACTCTTTAGGAAAGGAGAACAAACAATTTTGGAAAATTACTTTGAAATAAATATTAAAATGAGGACTCTAAGGAGATAAACATTTAAGGGTGCTACATTTGATGTCTGAATTATTTAAAACTGCTATTTACTTTTCTCACAATCAAATATTTCAGGACAATTGTATTCATAGCTATTGTACAAGATATTTTTTAAGTCCTTGTGATTCAAGTATTAAAAAAAATGTTAGGAAACATTGTGATTTCCTCTCATCTTTTACTTTATTTTTCATAATCCAAGATAATAAAGCCCTCATTTCACATCTAGAAATACTTGAAATAATATGCTTTACAGGTAGGAAAAAGACTTAACAGCAGTTAAGCTATGATTTTCACTAAGCCAAATAATAGGCTTTTAAAAAAAGCCTCTTCTTAGCTGTGTTGTCCATTATTAACATGACTACATCAGCCCTGTAATCTTATTTTGAAGGACTCTTGATGGTGTTTTTTTCCTCATGAGAGTGGTGATCTGTATGTTAGTAGCTGGTCCTGACTGATGTGCCAGTTGTGCCTGTCCATGGAAAGATGCATCTCCCAACCAGCCTCTGACAGCTGATGCACTTGGGTCAGTCATCCCTATACAAAGTGCATGGCAACTTAAATAATCTTGATAAAAATAAAATGTATGCAGTGCACCTGGGATTGCAAGTGCTTTGGGTTTTTGGTGTATTTGTGAAGATAAAAAGAGAGTTTATTACTAAGTGAAGGGATCATTAGTGCTGGGGCAGTTGTCTGTATTAACCATAGCTGAAATATACACTGAATATTTTTAGTGCAAAACTTTTCATTTTGCTTAACATTGCTGTCTCCACACATCCTTGGGGTTGAGCATTGCATGTTAGAGTGCAGAGCCTGCTGATTACTATCCTCTCTGAGTTCAGCAGTCTTTGGATCAGAAACCTGCCAGAGTTTTTTCTGGAGTGCCCAGTAGCTCTCTTAAACAAACTTATTTGATCTTTGTAGCAGAAGAGAGCAGGACACAAGAGAATGATGTTTTAATGCAGTAAAAGAGCTACATGCCTGTCTTTCTTACCCTAAGACCTCTGCCCTGTGGTGCAAAGTAACAGAAATTTTGCTTCTTCAGATCCCACAGAAGAATCAATGTGCATTATTCTCTGTGGAATTTCTTTAGGGAGATTATTTTAGTCTGACTTCAGATTGTAACTGTTGCCATTCTTTTGGATGAGTTTGCTCCCAGATTGGCAAAATCAACTGTGTTTGACATTGCTTGTAGTCTGTCATAGGCTAGAGATTATTACATATATTACTTGACTGTTAGGGCTTGATCTTATTTCAGTAGTTACTGCTTTCTCCCTGAGAGTTATTTTCAGCTAGATACTGCCAAGACTGAAGTCTCAGAACTGTTGAAGTGGCAATAACTTCTCAAACTGATGAAGACAATGTTGGGAGGAGTACAGAAGAGTTAGAACAGGAGCGAATACTAATCTCTTAGTCAGCAAATCTACTGTTTCCAGAAAATAAATGTGTTTAGTCAAACCTTGAAAGCAGCAGCATCATCCAAGGGAAGCGCAAAGACCTTTCAGTGACCCATCCAGAGTGGTGTGGGGGGGAAGAGCCAGTTGGTATTTTGTCATGGTTTTTCTGTGTGAATTGTTTTTTTTGCCTTATACCTTTTGTTATTAATATTGTTGCTGTTGCAGTTAATTTTATCTCATTTCTGCTTCCAGTAAATTGTTCTTATCTCAACTCGTAACTTTTACTTTTTTGTGCCTGCAATTCTCAATGCCATCCCCAGAGTGGGAAGAGGGAGGGGAAGGATGGGGGAGCAAGCAGTGTCTGGTTCAGGAGAGTCTTGAGGAGGGGCCGTACTAATCTGGGGAGTGCCATTCCTAAAGTAGGACACCTATAAAATACAGTATCACAATAACTGATTATTAAAAATTAACTTTATGTCCTTTGCATCCTATGCAAAGTGTAAAGTTATTGACTAACCTGGTCCTTACTCTCTTACATGTAGTCAAGTGCCAGTGAGAAAGGACTACTCAGAGGTTCCATTGTGTTTTGATAAACATCCTGTCTCAAGGCAAGGGGGTTCTCAGAAAATGCTGTTTATGAATTTTTTTCCCCTGAAGGAAATATCCCACAATAAACTGCTAGAAAATGTTACATTTTTGTGGCAATTGTGAAATTTTCAGTGTCATTGGTGGTTGTTGCCTCATCAGTCCACAAACAGGTTTGAAAGCAACAGGGAGTTGTGTGTATGGAGTATGTTTCCTACTAATGCAAATTTCACTAGTCGAATTGCAAGAAGAATTTCCATAGTAAGGGCTTTATGAGTCAAACTGTAACACCACTGAGCTACATGACTGGAAGATTTTTTTTTTCCTTGTGGAGTAACATGCCTAGTGTATTAAGGAAAAGGGACCCAGGTCTTGGATCTGAAGCAAAGAACAAAAAACATTGATCACATCTTTTCAGCCCTCATCTTAGTGGCCAAAACTGTGAATGGACAGGCTCATGTCTTCATCACTTGCTACGTATGTAGAGTGGCATTTCTGCTGGCTTTTGGCTAGTTTAAGGAGCATGTTTCAGTACACAAGGTATTGAACTGGGTCCTGGCCATTTCATCATCTGAATTTTTTTTTCTGCTAGGAAATAAAGGATCAGATGGTCATCTATGTACCTATACAGAGTTTAAGTGATGATATAATCATGACATGAAATGTATGAAATGATGTTTTATTTCTATTATTTTTTCCTATCCTGAAAGGTTTAAAGACAAGATTTTCAGTGTATGACTGCTAATTTTCTGGGTACTCCTTTGATACAAAGTATCTGCAGCCTAGCTCACAGCTGAGTCCTTTGCCCATAAAGTGAAGAGATTTATGGATTACATTATGTTGCCTCTTAGCAGAACAAAGTTGTTTTCCTTTGTCTGAAAACCAAGTACATTTATTTTAGAAAGCCCAGTCTCTCTCTTCATATCCTCAGTATAACTGTGCTGTAACTGCCCGTGAAAGAACACAAAAGGAATTTCCCAAGTAAACTTTATATTTCATTAATTAACCAAAGAAAAGCAAATTCACTAGTTGAAGAACAGCCATTTTCTGCAGCTTTTCGCACAACTGCTCTGGAAACAGATTTAAAAATGATTCAAATATCCTATGACTCTAGTTCAATTTTTTTCTATTGCTTGCCACTTTTCTGTAATACTGTGTAATACTGTGATATTCATGTTACTTTGAGAGAGGTTTGGTTTGGTATTTCTTTCAAAAAGTTGGTAATATATTTAGAGTAAATCAATTTTATGCTGTTGGCACTTGGGTAGAAGGATTTGCTATAATAAGCACCTCCCATGGCAACTCCTGTGCCACAGCATGAAGTAGGTGGTTTGATTTCTGAAATACAAACCTTGTCCTTCAAGAAGCCAGACAGCAATGCATGAAAGAGACCTTTTTCATCCTTGCAGTGGAATGGTGGAAAGGAAAATTACAAGCCCATTTCTTTTAGCATTTGCCATTCTAGAATAAGCAGAAGCACCAAGAGTGGATTGCAAGCTGGAGTCTGCTGGACAGTGGTGATGCAGAAGGACAGATGTCCTTCCAGAGGACCTTCATGTTCCTCTATTCAGCCAGAAATTCTCATATGGCTGAAATTCTGGTAATTCTATTCAGCCAGAAATTCTCTTATGGGTGAAATTCTCATTTATTGTCTTCAGCCAGAATTTTTCATGAAGTTTATATAGTATCTCAACCTGTGCATTCATGGCACACATATAATTTTCACTGGGAAATTATTATAAATTATTATATTATTTCCCAAAGAATGGGACTCTAGTCTTTGTGTGGATCATAGCCACTATCAGTTGGAGTGTTAAAGCTCTAAATTCTATCAAACCTTTGATACAATTCTGACCATAATGATACAAGCTTTCAGATCCTATTCAAAAGAAATTTAAAGTGCTGTGAAACCTACAAGTTCCTCAGGCACAGCCAGGAGAGGTTTGTATGTAGTTATTTGACAAAATAATTTATGTTCAGCTGCATACTGAAAGACTGGAAACGGCCCTTCTGCCAAAGATGACTTGGAAACCAACTGATCAATAAATGGTGCCCAGGTAAACACTCTTGACCTAGTCATTTATTCCTTTCAAATGCTGACAATAAGGAGTGTTCTAATAATTACTGAGTGTGTAGCCTCCAGAAAAGAAAACCATGGGCTATAAACCTAGTTGAACTTGCCTTTTTCAGCCGTTTAGATGGTCTTTTAGGGAACAGCAAATTGGGTCAGGCATTGCATTTATTTAAAAACTATGTATGAGTAAGCCTTTATTTCTGCTTGTTCTCTAAATCCTCCTGGAAAACTGGCATGGAGTACCAGGGGTGTTAAATCATTACATCTGTTTCTAAACAGTTTACACCTATTTCTGTAAGGTTTCCTCAGTTCCTCTTTGTTTGCTTGTCTTTAATTTCAGTCCAGTTTGAGATCTGGAATTTAATTTCTGGATGTCTGTTTCCTTCAGCAAATAATGTACTGAAGCCATGCTGGGAAATGTGCTGCAGTTTGATCAAAGCAATTTTCTCTGCATCTAACCCCAGATGAACTAGAGTTTGGAAAAATACTTCTGACAGGTCATTTACCTTTAGTATGTTAGAATTTTGTTAAAAAATATGTTGTGGTACTTCTGTCTTTTTGTTACCCAAAATTGTCTGAGCCCTTTTTTCAAATTCATGTCAAATCAAGGGCCACTGGAAAGTTGGCATACTTGATTGCCTTCTTTGATGCATATTAAGAGGCCCAGTCTGTGTTGCACTACTTTTGCTCTTCTAGTGGACTATTGAAACTTTCATGGAAGAGTGGAAGAAAATGGGATTTCAAAGGAACAAAATGAATCCTGATTTCAATATATATTCATGAAATACTTCTAGTATTTTTTCACAACTTGCTGATAATAAACACTACACATACAATCACTCCTAGCGGATGAAAGATAGAAAAGGAAATTCACAGTTTTAATCCAAACATATATAAAGTCAATCTAGCCAGTTGCAATTATTGCTTGATAATCTTTGTCCAGGCTGGTATGATTACGGCACTTCAGGCTTCTGATTTATTGATATAGTTATTTAAGCCTTATTTCTTTCCTTTAATCAGCTAAAAGTATTGTGAAGAATGTGTTACAGAAAAGTGTAATTTATTTTTAGTAGGCACTGATTAAAAAATAAAAGGAGTATGAATCTGGGCAAAAATATTTATTCTGAAAATCAGTATTTTGACATGGCCAATACACATTGGGAAGGATAAACTTTTAAATACACAGCAGTGAGACAGTAATTGATTTTCAGATCAATACAATTCCCATTGATGTCAGCGGTAATCTTTGCATTTATTTCAATATTCAGTGAGTTCAGTCTCCTAAGCAGCAGTATCTTTTTAACTCATAAAACTGGCCTGACACACACATTGTTTGTGTCCAGATTTCCTTCTGTCTTTGAGGTGTTATAGCTATCCAGAGTTGGAATTGTGTTTGAAATTCTGCTGATGGTTTTTTGGGTTTTGCTTTTGGGGAGGGGGTTTTGTTTGTTTTGATCTTGTTATACTTCCATGTATTGTTTTAGTCCTCATTGATAAACTCATTTATTTCAAAAGTTTAAACTTTTTTGGAGTCTCTAGCTTTTATATTATAATCATGTGCATGAAGACAAGAGTTGGTCTGAATCATTGAATACTGAAAAGGGTTTTAAAGGCAATGGAGAGGGCAGAGGAGAATGCTTCTCATGAGATAAATCAAGAAGGATCCTGTGTGCAGGCTGTGGGGTAGGTTTTGTGCTGGGAGCAGGGAGATGAGTATACATTCCATGTATGAGAATACATGGACAACACTTGGCTCTAATGAGCAAAAGAAGGCTGCACACTTGGAGTCCCTCCACAGAAGTTGTTTTGGGGTTGATTTATTGAATATTTGTTTCTATTAAAATAAATGGTGACTTCTCAAATAAGGCTTATTCCTTTGGGTAGGGCAGTAGTACTTGGGAGAAAACATGATGGTGTCAGAGTAATTGTATGTAAGGTAGGTACAACACCTTTTAATACAATCCCTGAAATAAATCCAAACACCCATATCAGCTATGTAAGTGTTTATATACATATGTAGGCCATATCTTTATGTATGTATGTGTTTACCAATGTAATTTTTTAATTTCTTGTGGTTTACCAGACATGTTGTAATGCCTCAGAAGTTAGTGTTACAGTAAACATCATTAAAAAAAAAAAAGGCAGCAAATTTTTAACATATATTACCCAATATATTAAGAGAGCTTCTAAAGACCAATGACACTCTGCTGCATACATGTGGGTTTCAATAGTTAAAGAAACTGGATGATTTACTGAATGGAAAAAATGTAAGATTTCTGCTACTGGTCAAAATTTGACTTGATGATCCTTGTGAGTTTCTTCCAGTGCAGAATGTCTGTAATAATGTTCTATTGTTCTGGTCTTCTGCATGCTGGATGAAATGCTAGCACAGGAAATAGGAAAAATCAGGTGTGATGAAACAGAACTCTGTGCCTACACTCCACCTTTTAGCTTATACTAAAATACGATTAAATATTTTTGTAATCAGTAATTGCTTTTCATTCCCTCTTTTCAAATATTGACCCTCTTGGTAGGTCAAGATTAACTAACTCATGATGGTGTCACTGATGCTTGAGAAACCTCTGGATGGAAAGCACTGTGTATTTGTGTCCCATTCTGTGGCACTGCAGAGGGCTTGTCCTAAAAAGACAAGTGATGCCTCGTGAAGAAAAAGGCCCTCTTGTGGAAAAAAAGCAAGACCAATTTCTGAGAATTAAGTAGCATATAAAAAACATAGCTCTTGGCTTAAATTTTCAGCACTGTCTTATATTCCTCAGAGCAGTTCAGAAGGGAGCCATTTCGTCCTTGTTTTCTAAGTCTGAGTCCCTGAAGACTGAGTAATGGGTGAGAATAAAAATATTTTGATGGCAAGAGGTTTACAATAGGATCATTGTCAGATTGGTACCTTGAGGGCTCTACTGGGGGCTGTTGTCATGCCCTCTTCCTTTCTGTTAATGAGTGTATCCAGCTCTCACTGAGGTACAGGAGAGATCAGTGTAACAATCCAAGAGCTCATAGAGGCTCATCTTTATTGTCAGCCTCCCATGCTAACTGTGACAAAGTGAAAGGCTTTGGAAAAACCAGACTCATTCAATGTAATTGGACTAAATGGATAATAGGACACTTATTACACATTAAATAGAATACTCTTTGCTGGCTTTTGCAAAGACTACAGCTCTTTGTCATTTGATAATAGACATTCACTTAGGAGTCTATTATTTTTTTTGTGTGTGTGTGCATTGGGATTTTAAATATATTTTACTCACATCAATATTAATGAGAATTGTGCAAGTAAATTCATTCCCTGGGAATTCAGAAAAATAACACCCAAGACCTTTGTGTTTCTAGCAATTAAAAGCCTCAAATAACTGAGAATCTGTAACTGGTTCTATTATGGGACAAACTTGAATGGGAAAAAGACCTCCAAGTATAAATAAAAGTCACCCACTTAAGGACAAATTCTACAGTCCTAGCTCACCTAGATAGTAACTTGCTCTTCAGACAATCTAAGTCTGTCCAGTTATCCCAGCTTTTTGTGGAGTAAAAGGGAATGAAGCAGTATGAACCTCCTGCTTCCCAGTCTAAAACCTTGATATGTGTTTCCTGTATAGGGTTATCCTCTTGTCCTGTTGGCATCATTCAGAAATATAGTTTTCAACATGAGGAATCATGTTAAAATGATGAATTTTTAACTCAATGTTTAATTTCAATGATCTGAAACTACTAGTAAGACTGGTATTTCCACCTTTCCAGTTCAGCTCTGCATAGATTCAATAACACTCATTTTGCAGTTTATGGGTGCCTTTTACCCTCAAAAGGCTTTTCAAATATTCAACCATATTTTCTTGTCATTTAATGCTTTGACATAACCCAGACATAAGTGTGAAACCATCAGAGTTCACAGCACTTGTAAATTGGACAAAGCCACAAAGAGGTGATTACTAGTCAGTGTTTATCTTGTGGAGAAGTATTTCAGCAGGACAATACTGTTAATGTCAAAATTTACATGATGAGACCAACCTTACAGTAAAAGAATTACAACTTCTAGTGGTTTTTTATCCTGACATTTCTTTTTTTTTAGAGGTGGAAAAACTGTGGGAGGAACATGGGTGTAAATTGCTATAGTCTGAAAAGTGAGTGGAAGTAGGAGCAGAATTAATATTCAGTTCCACAGCTGCCCTTCAATAATGTATCTTGCAGTCCTTCAGAGTAATTTGTTTCTGGTGAACCCAGCTGGCAATTAAAATGGAAGTATTGGAGTGAAGAAGGTACTGGGGAAAAGGACAGATAGTGCAGCTCTGTATTCTTGTTTTATTAGTATGTGGGGAAAAAAGAGATATTTGCCTGGTATACAGTGTGACCTGACCCTGTTTTGTCCCTTCACTTAGTTATTGAAGTTAGCTTAAGAAATATCCTATTTGTTCCTCGTGCTTTCCTTATTAATTTGGTAATACTTTGTGCGTTCCCTTTGCCCTTCTAAGAGAGTAGGGATTTTCCTAAATGGATCAGTACACACCTACTCACAGCTGCAGGGAAATTTCAGTCCTTTGGGGCCACCTGTGATTGTGCTAATGGTAAGAACAAACCCAGGATTTGTCAAGCACTGAGTTAGTTTTTTTATTGGTTGTTTACACCCATCTCAAATAGACAATTTCTGTGCCTGAAAAAAAAAGATTGCTTAGGAAAGCACCTCGATATACACATAATATGCCCCATTCCCATCATTTACATTTATGTAATCAGAAACACGCTCATTAATGCAGAACAGAGTTATGTCAAATTACAGCCAATAGGAGAAATCAGCCTATTACATTTGGAATGTTGTCTTTTCTTAAAGAGAGGAGTTTGCCTAATAAAATTGCTACAGTGTTGCTGAAAATGATGCTTTAGGAAGACTTTCAGCAAAATTGCTGCTTATTTGATTTCTGTTTGTACTGAGATCTTCTGAATGCCGGCAAGACTGGGAACATTCTGGTTGCGTTCCACTAGATGGCTTCAGGGAAAGCAGTTTTGCAGGGAGCAGAAACATGCAGCTCTTGGTATCCAGGGAAAACCTGTCTGGGATTTTTGACTTTTCTTTAGAAGTTCACTCTCTATGTGATAAAGCTGAGCCAAAAAGTCATGTTCAGTGGGGTTGGAGAACTGCCTTATTGGAGACTGCAGCAAATCAAACACGATGATCCATTTGATCCTGGTTTCAGTGACATTGCGAGTGTGAAGACTGAAGGTTTATCCTGAGTGTTGTGGCAGTGGACCTTATCATGGGCCCCTGTAACATGGAGATATCAACCAGGTGTGGCTTTGCACGGGTTACGCTACAGTGAGTGTTTGGCCATAGTGCTACAGGAGCTAAAACTGGGTCTGTGCCTGACTTGGTCACCTGCAACACTGAGGTCCAGAGCTGTGCAAGCCACTAGCCCATTGGCAGGGGAGCAAGGGGCAGCGGTGCCGTGACCTTCCAGAAGCATCTCCTGTAATGAAGCTGCTCAGTGGCACAGACACAGACACACAAAATCGTTCCAGCACACATTTCTGGTAGCTCTTGTAGAATCACCAATGACAAAGAAATGGGAGGGATCTTTGTATGGAGTTATGAGGAGGAGGTTTATTTCAGCAATACACTAAGGGGTCCAAGGACAAAGACAAAAGAACAGTGGAGGGTCCAGGTTTAAATATGGGAGATGGGGGGCAGAGCAGAGCATCAGGGCCAATGAGCTCAGGGCTCAGAATGGTACAGAGGCGGGACAAGGGGTGGCAGCTAATAGGGAAAAGGGGGTGGGACACTGTGACGTTATGGGGCCAATGGGAAAGCCAATGTAGAGGATACATGTACAAGGAAAAAGGGGGGGAGAGGCCAACGGGCCAACCAGGGAGGTAGAACAGGGGTACATTTGCATACACAACAAACCATCCTGGGAGAGGCTCTGTTCAGTCGCCTTGAACAGGAAGATTTTTCCAACTTAGGGTCTGTCCCTCCAAGGAACCATAATGGACCCGTTTTATGTAGGCCCACCAGCCTCCACAGCAAGCATGTGCAGGCTCCTAAACAGATAATAGTTTGTTTCCATCAAGTTAGCCAGAGGACCTTATTCCAGCTTTGCCCCAGCTGCAGGAGGACAGAGAATACTTGCTATAGAATAAAAACCTGCCTGGACTGCGCTCTGTTGCCAGTGCTTCCTGAACACATGTGACATCGGCGAGTGAACTTGTACTTGGGCAGCATGGTGAGTTATGTGGCAGTGGTGGTTTGATCTTGGTGTAGAAGACCAAAGTCACTGCCCTGCTGCTTTTTCATTTTTCAGAACCAGCATAACTCTTAAGTGTATGGATATTGGAGAGTCCTAACTGGGACCAGTGAGATGCAGCTGGTAAGATTTTCTGATGTTTCTTTTAGCCAGCAGCTGTGGATAGAAAATTTCTTCTAATTGTAATGACTGGTTGGGCTTTTATTGTTGTGGCTTTTCCAACAGGACTCTAGCACATGAAGGAAGTATCATTATTTGTGTTCAGTAAATTAGGAGAATAGAAGTATTTCCCAGTGATAGGGCTTCCTCAAAGCCTTTCTGCCTGTCTGTGGCAGGAAGATCTGTGAAAAATGAAGGTAAAAATCCCATGAATCCCAAAAAAAGATAGTAAAATGTGGAGACCCAGCTGTCATATCTCTGGGGTTTTGGTGTGTGGCTTTGGCTGGAGGAAGTATTGTAACTAATTGTAAGTGGAAAAATTCCTACTATCTCCTTTACTGGCTTTACATGTGCAGCACAGGATGCAGAAATGCAGATGCTCTAGAGAAGGCTCTTTTTAAAAGCCCTTTTTTTACTTAAACTTCATAATGAATCTGGAATTTGCTCTCCAAAAAGTGAAGAATGCAAATAGGAACCCAAAAATAATCAGAAATTGGTGCTGTACTGTAAACAAAAAAAGCCCACAATGAAATAATGGAAAATCCTACATAATTTTTATCACCAATGTTTTCTACATTTCATATAATATTTTAAATCAATACAATAAGTCTGTAATGAAAGTTATACTTGCATATCAGTGTTAATTCTGATTTATGTTAACCAAGATTTGGCCATGTCATGGAGCTTGGTTCTCCTTTGTCCATTCCCCTTTCTAGCTGCAACAAAAGAACTGAAACTCCCCTCACAAACTCAATTTTTAGTCAGTTTTATGAATTTATTCCTTCTCCCCCAATGTATCTTTCCACTCTTAACTTTCTCCATCTCTGATTATTAAAATTTCTGTTGTATTTTAGGTAGTCTTAGGATACAACCCTCTGTATTCCTTAACTGTAAATTAGTGCAGTATTTTGTGTGGGAACATATGTAGGTTTAGAGATAGAAATAGACATCTTAAAGTTCACAAAATGAATGTAAGTCAGAATTTTATGCAGTTCAATATATTTATGAAGGACAACCTACCATTTTTCTTGCAGCCTCAGTTAAGCTGTACGGGAACTTAGTTCTACTTTGCCAAGTATATCCATTACTTTAATGAAACTCTATGCTGTAGCTTATGTACAGCTTGAGAATAAAGGGAGAGAGTAGAGGAGTGCCTGCTGCATCATCCAGTTCTGTGTACTGCATGAAATTCTGTATTTTGGAAAGTCGTGGTCACCCTTAGGGTTGTTCTTGCACAAATTCTAGTCCCTCTTTGCCTGTTATCTGTGTCTGTGATTCAGACAGCAAGTGTGTTCTGAGGTAGGGACTGGCAGTGTGGAGGCAGGCAAGGGATGAACTTGTCTGGTGTGTGCACCAGTGATGGAGAGTGCTCATGCTCCAGCAGCAGCATTTCCCCCCAGTTTACCAGGACATCTGAGACTTCCTGCTATCACTTCACCTAACGCACTCTTCTAGCCCAGCAGTATAAATTCAGTGTCTCAAGAGCCTATTTTTACCCTGATTTACCTTTTTGGACTTGTCAACAAGCAAGGGTTCTGTATGGTCAACTCCTGCATTACTCTGTATCCCCTGCCATTTAAGAGCATCTTTCCTGTAATTCTTAAGGAAGCCCTCACCCTTCTGTGAAGATACTCTTTCTTAGAGTACAAATGGATATCTGTCTTTAGGAACCAAGTGTGGGAAACAAAATACAAGTTGTAATTCAACTATAAGCTAAAGTCAGTATTCTAAGGAATAGCTGTGTTTATATATGGGACTCTGTTTACTTGCAGTAACATTGTGAAGAAAGAGAAATTCCAATCAGCACATTCACTGTGGCATGTCTAGTATTTTTAAGTGTCAGCCCTAGGGATGTCAGTCATAGTTGTGAGGCACCACACTGATACATAGGATTGACTTAGTCCTTCTCAAGCCCTTGACCATCTCATAACATTCAACTCTTCAGTTGAGAACTGTGGGTTCTCAGTAATCAGGAGATGAAAATGAACAGGCCATAAAGGGAAGGGGTGTTATATCTTGGACACTTGGTTTTCTTTCCTAGCTTCCTCAAGGCATCCATTGAACTACTTTGGAAGTCTCTGAACCTCACCTTGCCTCAGCTGCTCCATTTATATGCACTTGTCTCTTAAACCCCTTCAAAATCAGGTAATAATTGTCTAAGCATGGGCTGTTGATGCTGAACACACAGTGATGCTGCTAAACCCTAAAATAATTTTATTAATCTTACCAGTACATCTTGGAATTACTGGCATGGAAAATCTGTATATCCCATGACTAATTTACAAAAACTGGAAGTGAAACGTGTGTAAATTGTTACTTTTCCAGCTCTGGTTCCCAAAGATGCTAAATGCAGAATGACCACACCAACGTTTCAGATCAATTGATCAGCAGCAAAAAGGTGGTGCACTAAAGTGCTTGTGTCCATTATACAGAGACAGTAACTAGCAGCAAAACGTCAGCTTTAAATTAACCACTGCCAAGGCAAAAATCTGACTTTGCATAAGCCTCAATTACATTGGGCAAAGGAGCTGAGAAGCACAGTGCATCCCTGCCAGACGAGTCTTCCCAGGTTGGCATGGAGGGTGACTAGCTCTGAGCTGCTCCCATGGATGGAAACCAAGAGAAGCACCTGCACTTATTCCTGCTAATTGCCTCCTAGCAGGCAATGGCTCTGCATGGGCTGCTCAAGAAAAGCCACCTTCAAAAGTCAGCTCCACCAGGAAAAAAAAAAAATTCCACAGCAGTAATGACACCCAGACATGAAATTTATATTCACTGGCCAACAAAAATCACTGTTAGATCACCCCCCCCCCCCCCCCTCCTCATTTCTCATGTGTCACAGGCAATTAAGGGGCTGGTCAAAGCTTGGTGCTCTGGCAGTGGTTTTTCTGCTGCCTGTATTTTTCCCTCATTGTGCCCAGGGGACTGTTGTGGGAGAGAAGGGAATGCAATGAGAAGCTGCACAAAGTGTATGAAGGAATACTGCCAAGGCAGCCAGCTTTCTCAACACTTGTTGCAGCTCTGTGAGCAGAATCATCATCTCTGTGTATATATGGAAAAAAATACAACAAAAAGCCTAGAGTGATAAAATAATGGAACTCGCAAAAGGCAGAAAATTCAGAGCTCATCTTGGCAATCCTGCACTCCCTGTGCAGTTCTGAGAGACAGACTAGCTCAGCTAGCACTGGAGGATTTCAGCCATACAATGAAGTTCAAATGCTCTCTCAGCAGATGCCTGCTGTTTGCAGAATCTCCACCCAAACGCTTGCCTACTGAGTAGTTAAATTTGACAAGCAGCTTTTGTTCCTATTTCTGTGTTGCTTTTCATCAGCTTGGTGTATATCCTTCTTGTTAATGTACTGTCCTGTTTTGATAACTTCATTTCTTTAGCCTGACTGTCCCCTTGTTCTGCTTCGAAGTGCTTTGTTTCCCAAATTCTCTCTCAATACATCTTGTAGCACTAGAAAAATGCTTTAATTTCCATAGGACTCTGCTGCTCTCTGCTCACCAAAGAAGCATCTGAACAGATTCTCTCTTGTATCAGCTGCTGAAGTTTGTTTATTCTGCACCCAGGGGAGGGAAAAACAGAAATTAGTAGGATTTTCCATGTCTTCTGAAAAAGTTTAGTTTGAATATCAATCTCATGCAATTTTGTCCTAATTTATCTGAGACTGTAAGTCCCATTTTGCTTTTTTCTGATGTTACTAATTCCCAACATGGGCTGCAGTAAGACTGATAGCATAAGAACCTGAATTCTCTACAGTAAAATTTGCAGCTTATCATATTCAATAATTAGAAAGTAAGTTTTAAAGCTTAAACATTTTCTCTAAACTCATAGTGAAATAAAGCTATGGTGGAAGACCATAAAACACATAAAGATAATTCAGTATTTAATATCTTCAGTCCTACTGGACTAAATTTATTAATGAGGTTTAGATCTAAATGCCATCCTATCTCAGGTGGGACAAGTAAACTCTTTTCCTATGACACAATATATATAATGATGGAAGAATCTTTCTGATCTAAATGAACTTGAAGCTTAGCAAGAACATAATTGCCATGTACCCAGCCATGTGCATTCCTGGGGTCCAAGCTCAGTTTCCCAGAGGAGGTGGAAATTCGTGGATTAACACACAGACATGCAGTCACACACACATGCTACAAAGGCTAGAAGTCTGCAAATAACTTGTTTCCTTCTCAAAGTAAAAACAAGCTATAAAAAAGAATAGTTTGGAGTCAAAGAAATCAAACAATGTTAATGTCAAGATGGACAAAAGTATCTAAAAGGAGATACTTTAGTTTAAACAATAGAAAACATTTCTATATGACTTCACGTCTTCTTGATTAAGTTTGCTTCCAACAAAACTCTAAGACCAGTCTGAACTGATTAAAGGAAGTTCTGTTTGGAATTTCTAAAACAACCTAATTGCAATCAGCATTTCAGTCAATGTGAACTTCTGTTTCTTGAATGAAGAATTAATAAAAATAATCTACTCTGTTCATGTTGCAATCAAAAGGCAAAACGCGATCAAATATCACCCACACATAAAGGAGGTCAAGGAAAACTTCTGATTGTTCCAACTGGAAGAGCAGAGTTTAATGTAGAGTTTTGAGGAAATGAAAGTACTGATAATCACCTCAAAATTGTAAATAACCTCCTTGCAAGCAGATATCAGTTAAGCAGAGATTATTGATCTAATCAGAAAAATAATTGTTACTTTAATAACATTTTTAGGATTAAAAAATAAGGAGGAAAACAGCAAATAAGTTTAGGTAAAAGTTTTCAGAGAAAAATTCAATGCTTCCATTTTTAATGAAGTTGTAATTCCAGGGGAGAGAAGTTACAGTCCACAAAATAAAAAAAAAAATTGTACTTGAAAACAAATTTCTTGTTGAAAACTTGCTTTGATTTTTTTTTCCTTAAGGATTCCTAGCTGCTTTGGTAGAAATAACTATATTCAAAATATGTGAGACAGTAAAAAAACCCAAAAAATTTGACAACATAAAAAATACTGAAAGATGTTGATGTACAAAAAGCTATATAAAATCCTCTTCCTTTGAAAAATTGTGGCCAGCTGTATTTAGTATGCCTTAATTATGCATTTGATCCAGAATGTCATTCATCCTGCTTTCCCCAGCTGATTTCTGACTGAGCATCTCAATGGTAACTGGGTCAGCTATATTTCTGGTGTGAATTGAAAGAGAGAATAAGTTTTGATCCCTAAGGAAAATTTGGAATGTGTTTGGTTTTGGCTGTGAGAAGAAGCTTGAGGTGAAGGAATCAAGCATGCAAACATATAAAAATTTATTTGTAGTGGAAGAGTTTATATAGGACAAGACAAAATTATTTGCATTGCTGCAGTTACTCTGCATGTCAACACTCCTTGTTGTGAGGAACCATCTTGCTGTTAGCAACTCTTAGAACATATTCCAAATGTGGGCAAGATTCAGAGAAAATTAAATGTAAAAAGAAGAGATGTAACAAACTACTGGTTACTGCTTTGAAATTCCCTCTCCCATGTCCAAGATTTTAAAACTTTCACACCAGAGCCTTGCCTGCATTAGTGAGGAGGAAGATCTCTCTCCAATACATGGTTATTTCTTCCCACACCTTGCCAGAGGATAACAAGACAAAGCAATGGAGCTGAACAGGGCTCCAGCAAGACAAACAGAAAAGCAAGTCATGGAGATCTTATCACACTGTTAATTTTGATGGATTGTTGATTTGTTCTTTGGTTTTAATCATTCCCTGTTTGGGAACCAGATCAGTTTAAAATAAGGAAACACTTAAAAAATATAACATTATGAGGAGATTTCCTCTTTTTTCTCTTCCCTTATATCCTCAAATTATTTTCACTGGAGTGTGCACCTGAGGACTGTCAAGTGGCAGGGCCCCAGGCATTATTCTGGGGAATACTTTTGTTAGAAGCATGAAGTTTTATAACCTGAACTGTGAACTCAGGTAAGCTCTGGTTCTCACTTGGTGGGCATTAAATGTGAGCTGGTTAAGTACAATCTGTTTTCAGCCATTTTGAGGAGCTTTTAGCTCCCCAGAGCTGTGAGATTCTCCTCCAGCCCATGGGGTGCTTTGGGGAGAGGTGTCCCTGCTGCTGGTGCTGTGGTGATCACACCTGGGTTCATCTCACCACAGGAGCAGAACTTTCTTTTTTGTGATTGTCTTCATCAGTTCAGGCTTATTAAGTTTATTCTGGCTTTTGTGTGTTCATTAAGCCTTAGCTGGCTGCTTTGAGAGGTATTATTTCTCAATCAGAAAGGTACACTTAATTGTGATGTGAATCTGCTTCTCCTGGTCCCTCAAGATTTCACAGATGGTCACTTTGGCCCTTTTAAAATGAAGACTTGAGCATAGCACTGAAAGATAGTTCACCTCTTCTTGCAATTCACCCAAATTAAACCAGAAAGTGTAACAAATCCATATAAACTTTGAGGATACAGGGAAATGTCTAAGTGACATTGGCCCCAAAGGGCCTTTCTTTTGAAATCTCTGATTCTGCCATTTCCATCTGCTTACATAAGTTGTGTGACACTGCTGCAGAACCGACAAAGCATCTGTCTTGGATATTTTTAAAAATGCCAATTTTGGAAAAGTGTGATTAGTTGTTTATGTTTTTTTATAAGTAGACGGGCTGGATGAGTCACTGGCTGGGTTGTCCCAATCCTGCAGGTGTTCAGGAACAGATTTTCTGTCTCTGCTGCTGAATGTGGGGTGCTGAGGGATGGCTTTGCTGAAGGAATCTCTACAAGTGCTGTCTCCTGGGATGGCTCTGCTCTGGGGCCCTGTGTTAATAGCAGGATTGCATTTGTCCTTATGCCTGTCATGGCAGCATGGATGTGATGCCAATTGGGCAGGGGAAAATATCTCCATTAAGTTCAACTTCTTGCTGTTCCCTTAGCAGGGCAGCACATAATCTCAGCTGGGACTGCAATTCCTCCTCTGACTTTCCTACTCCCCTCATGTGTGCATCCTTGTGCAGCCATGGAGCTGCGAGATATTAGATAGCACAGCCCTGGAATAGATGCTCATGCACGAAATCTGATGGCAGAAACTGCAATTGTTACCTTTACAAATAGATAACGATGCTTTTACCACCCTGTGTTCATTCTCCCCCTGGTGCCTTCTGAAAGGGGTTAACAACTTGGATTTCTTTTGGAGCTTGGAGGGTGAATGCCTCCTACAGCAGCCCTGGAATGACAGACCTGCCTCTGCAAAGAGTGTGATGGTACTGCTGGGGCCATTTTTCTTGTTGAGTGCAAGTTTCCTAAGCAATCAAATTACCCTCATGGCTCTCATTATAAATGTCCAGAAAGTGAGGAGCTGCTATGACTGAACAGAAAGGAGCATCAACACAGCCTGGTGCTTTAAGACTCTAGTTAAAATAGGTCCTTATTTTCTGACCTGACAGAGGCTCTAGAAGTGGCTCATTCGACTTTGTCCTGACCAATACTTTTGCTTGCAAGTGTGTCACTCCACTTCCACAACATTTCTGTGGCTTTCGTTTTGCTGTAGAAGCTGAGCAATTGCTTGATCAGTCTAAATCAGTGTGTTTTCAACATTTTCCAATTAGAGACCTCTAAATATTTTCCAGTGTCAATGCAGCCTGTTATTGAGTGGATTTAGGTGTATAGGCAAGAGGCTTGCTTTACTGCATGATCTGCCAAAACCCCCTTGGAGACTGTTCTTACTCTGTGGGAATGTTTCCAGTGAAGGATGAAAATTGCAGGTCTGGATCATGAATACCATCCCAGCTTAATCTGGAGCATGCCCATGGGCTGGATGGCAGTACAGCCACCGCTGTGGTGTTAACTCACTGCTGGGGGACAGCTCCCTTCTGCCACCCCCTATGCCTTGAGAGGCTACCTAGAACAGAGGCGAGACAGCGCTAACAGAATAAAGTAAGTATCTATGAAAAAGGCCTTCAAAGAATACACCTTGGGCAGTACAAGAGCCTGGCCGAGGCTACACCCAAGATGGACAGCAGGTCACACATTTTTACACTTTTAGAAGTTTTGGGCCATTTAGATATTGGGGTTAATTGTCCAATTGCAGCTTCAGGTTATGAAGTCCCATCCTCCCAGATTGCTCTCCTCAACTCACTGTTGTTAATACTTCTTGACCCTAAAGCTGTAACGGTGTCCTTGGCTCTTGGGCTGGAAAAGCATTGTTTTTTCTGACTACCCTGTGAAGGGAACTTGTTAACACTTCATATGAAGTTCAAAGTTATATACTAATGCAGTAAAGAATCTGGATATTATGAAGGCTAAAACTTAAGGCATCCAAAGCATAAAGATGTCATTTTTCTCCAGATTTTGCTGCTGCTGTGCTGGGATGTGTATCTCACTGCTTTCACAAAATCCAACTGGAGGAGAAGGGGGAAATGGTCCTAAGTGTATGCCTTCTCCATTGTCCTCTGGACTTGGAGCCAGACCTCCAGCAGAATTCATCTAGTGGTGATGGGTTTGGGACAGCCACCTTTGAAATCAAGGGGTGCCAAGCGAACTCCAGTAGCCCAAGTGCCCAGACAAATAACTCAGCACTGCAGCTGCTTCCAGAGGCACAAATGAGTCTGAGGCAAGCAACAGACCTTCCTCCAGGAACTGGTGGGGCACTGCTTATGGCCCCTCATCCTGTGACCTTGGGGCTACCCTGCCTTTTCTGCCACACCTCTGTTTCATCTCACACATCAGGGCATATTCTAGCCTGAATTGGTGCTTTCATTGCTGCTCCTCCAGGGCTTCAGCAAAAGATTTTGTAGCTTATAAGTTTTTACCAAGATAAGGAAGTAAAGAGTACCTATTTTCCCAGGTATTGTACTGGATATAAGGTGTAGCCTGCTGCTAGGAACTGAGTTTACATCTCATCAACTTCACTGTGATAAAAACATTTATTTCAGCATGTTTACATGACCCCTAAAAGGTGACCTTCTAACACTAGTAGCAGCAACTCGTACTTACAGCTGGGCATGGCCTTCAGCTGGAGCTATCATTTATTAGCTCCCCTGAAAACAAATCCTGTCAAGACTACACCAGGAAACTTATTGCTGACTTTTGAAGAGAAAAATGTCACTCCACTCTCAGAGACAAGATGAAAGATCTAGCAGGAATGTGTAAGATCCAAAGAGACAAAGTCTCTGAGTGGCCCCTTTTCCCCTGCTCAATGGCTAGTCAATGGCTTTTTGATATTCTCTATGGGAAACCTGCACTGGTGAAAAAATGCCACCTAGCAGGGTAAAAATCTTACTGATGCCCTGATCCAAAGCTAATTGAAATGAATCTTAAAGAAAGTGCTACAGAATGATGCTTTCACAAAGTGTTAATTGGATTTGAATGTGGGTCTAAAGGGGCCACTTTTGTGGGAGATGTTTTACCTGCTGTGCTTTCTTTCTGTTGTTTTTCCTGTCTCTGAGTTGCTGTGTCCGAGAGTGGAATTTTGAACACAGCCTGGTTGCCATCTCCAGTGTTAGACAGAGAATATTTCAATGTCTGCCCCAGTAAAATCTGCACTGGTGAGTATCACACACATAAACAGATGCACAGGCTGCACTGAAAAGCATCACCAGGGTTATAAAATCGAATAAAGACCTAATAAAAGGTAAAACAAAGGCAGTGTAATTTAATGTCACTGTAGTGTACTCAAGGCCATTTTTCTGACTTTTTCACAGTAGGATTTTTGATCTTAATAATGTCCTTTTAATGCATTTATGATATCACCCAGGTTTTTCTAGTAGCAAATTAAACCAAAACAAAATTCTGTTGCTCAGCATTGTACTCATGGTCAGTTTGATCATTAACAGGGGGGAAACTGCTCTGGTTTTCCTGGGATGTGAGCTCTCTTCCATCATTCTACAAGACAGCATCATGTGCTTTTTCATTTCTTTTGCTTCCAGCCATGTTATGAATATTTTCCTGGTGAAGGCACTTGGCTTGCTCAGCTGAAGAAAAGAAGACTGAGGGGAGACCTCATTGCTCTTCAACATCCTCCTGAGGGGCAATGGAGGGGCAGCTCTGCTCTCTGCTCTCTGTGACCAGGGACAGAACCCAAGGGACCAGCTGGAGCTGGGTCAGGAGAGGGTCAGACTGGATATGAGGGAAAGATTCTTTCCCCAGAGGATGGTCAGGCACTGAACAGGCTCCTCAGGGAATGGTCACAGTCTCAAGGCTGCCAGAGCTCCAGGAGAATTTGGATAATACTCTCAGGCACAGGGTGGGATTGTTGGGGTGTCCTGGGCAGAGCCAGGAGCTGGGCTCAGTGATCCTGGTGGGTCCTTTCCATCTCAGGATATCCTGTGATTCCTGGCTTTAGGTCACCAGTCTTTGTGTCCCAGTCATCTCCACCTAATTTTTGTTTCTCAGCCTCTACTAGTCTTATTTTCTGCACCCTCAGTCCAGTCACAGGTTTCTTCTGAGCCTCAGCTCCTGGTTCATTAGCTGGTGTCCTCTCCCATCTGGGTTTCCAGTCATGCTGGTTAAGTGTGCTCCAGAGTGCCATTTCCAAACACTTCTCCTGAGCTCTTTGCTTAAACTTGCAGTTTTAGGAAGTATTCTGCTTACTCTCTCCTTCCTCAGTCTCAGTAAAGATAAAATAGTTAAAGAAATGAGCTGTGAAGCCTAGAAAGAATTGTACAAACACAATACATGTACAAACTGATTTTTTAAAGATTTTACAACTGGGCAAAATTTTGCCAAAACTTCATGTTCCCCACAGAAGGCTTTTGTTCCGTCAAGCAAGTTGTCTCCTGAGATTTCCTGAATCATAAGGAAGGATTTGGGCGCTACTCAACAAAAGGAGCACTAAGTTTGCGTGTTTGCTCTTCCCAGGGTAAGGCCACATTTTTCCCATTGTTTTTTTTCCAGGAAGAGTGGATTCCCTTGGAATGAAATGAAATTAAACAAAGACACCCTGCATCCTGTGTAAGCCTGATAACTGGAATGGTAAAACTCACATGCAATGGAGTTTGACAAAGTCATAAGTAGGGAAAACAGACCTCAAAATGTCAAATATTGACTAGAAATTAGGCAGCACTATCAGTTCTACCTCTAAAGTTACCACGTCACCAAGAGAGCAGAGGGTAAAAGGAGAAATGAAAAAAAAAACCAAAACCAAACAACCAATACAAAAGGAAGATGCTTTAGTAGCTTAGAACAATAGCAATACGATCCATACTTGGGCAGTTTGAGATTCTGAGGAGACACTACTCTGGGCTCTTCTTTCTTTTGCTGGTTGTATTACAGAGCTGAGAGAGAAAATTGATTTTTCATGCAAAATATTGAGTTGCTGATCACTTGTAATTTAATTTATTATTTTTATTCTCTGCCCACAATTTGTTAGGGCTTTCTCCCATCTCTGTAACATTGTTGGAAAAGGTATTGTTGAGCAATTTGCTACCAATATTAATTTGCTATATTCTAGGAATTTCTCTTATCATCATTACTATTGTTTCCAGGCCATGAAATGTAACTGACTGTGTGAGCATATCAGTATTTGAAGGCTGGGACCACGCTGTGCACTGCCAGGGCACATTGGTCACACAGGTGGGTGGTAGATCCACAGCATTTCCAGGCAGAGAATTGTGTCACAGCTGGTGTGAAAAACTAGCTTTAGGGCCTTTGTTTTTCAAGTTGCTCATCTTTTTCTATTTTCCTTTTTCCCTGGTTCTTAATGCTTCACTCCTGCCTCCCTTCTCCTTTTAGCCCTTTATTTATTCTAGGAACTCAGGAATCCAGGGTTGCAAAAAACCCAAATTTTCCAATGTTTTTGTCTGATACTGCTTTAAGAGGAGTTACAGCCAGCACAGCTTCATGAAATGAAGAAGAGATCTCAACCACAACTTCACCTTGTAGGATAATATCATCTCTTCAGTTCTCAGTCTGATAGATTATTGTTTTCCTTTTATACTTTTTTTTTTTTCTTAAAAATACTGAGCCAAACTGAATCTAGCTATGAGTTATTCCAAGGTCAAAGTTGCTTTGATTGGGTTTTTCTTCTTCTTTTGCTCAGTCTTAGTTTAATTATTGCATAGTTCAAAGACACCCCTTGCTCCAAATTTTATTCAGTGTATGAGTACAGCAAGGTAGCCTGCCAAGGGGATGTGATTGTTGAGAGTCAGTGAGTAGAAATGAGTGACCCTTATTTCAGTAGCCAGAGATCTCTAAGCAACAGTTTTATTCTCAGTCCTCATATATGTCCAAACACACTTTGCCAGTGAACCTCTGCTACCCAACATACCTCAAGCAGGAAGGATGTGTCTCTTTCTTTCATAAAAGCATTTTTTGCTAGAGTGTGGATGTGTTGGAGAGCAGCCAGTTGTGTTGGAGTCACTCTATTAACTGCTAAGCCTGTACTTTGGGAAAAGATGCACACACATAGAGAAAAACACAACAAACACTTGGGGAAAAAATGCCAGTCCTCAGTCAAAAAGGCTTTTTGCTTTTTCTTTTTATTTGTCCAAATTGAATTTATGTGCTTCTATGCTCAAAGTGTAATTTCTGAAATAAATGCTGAGAAATATCTGCAAGTGACTTGCAGTGTGGGATTGGATCTGAAAGGTGACTCAATATGCAGGAGGGCAGGGAACAATATTTCCTTTCTTCAAGTAAGTGATTGAATTCAGTATAGTTAAGGCAGATTGGGGACATAAGTTCTCCTGGTATGTCTTTTATGTGAAGCAACTGTGGGCTCACTCTTCACTGGGGAGTGACTGTGGGCATACCACCCAAACAGGGTCACACCTTGGGAAGAGGTGAGAGCTGCAGAACACCTGGGATCACTGCTTTGGCACTCATCATGGGAATCTGAAAGAGCTGTTTCCTACTCATCTGTCATTGTCAGTTCCTAGAAATAGTAATTACACGAAAGAAAATGGGTGTTTCTAAGTTAAGAAGGTACTTCTTGTATCAAGTAAGATATTTGCCAATTTTTGTGACATTACAAACAACTATATTTAAAAGAATGACATGAAGGTTACAAAGTAAATCATAAAAAGGTTGTGAAACATCAGTGTTAAGGTTGTTCTTCCTGTATAGACATTATGACAGAAACTTTAGTAATCAGTTTGGGTAGTATGTTTTCCCATGGAGCTTCTTCAACAGTGGATGTTTGCAGTGTATACTCAGGGCTTTCTCATGTAGAAAACTTTTTTCATAAGACCTCCATGTCATTTCCTACTGAAACAGTAAATTGTTATTTGGGTGGGAGATTCAGGAAAGGAAATTAAGTTTTTATGGACTGGAACATCTGACTGCTGCCATGAGGAACTACATTTCTTCTCTTTTCTTTAGAAACAACCTAAAGCACTTCTTTGTAAAGCACAATGCCAGATCATGTGCACTCAAGTGAGATTTAAATGAGCTTGTGTAGGTGCTGGAGACAGTACAGCAGTGCTGCTGTAGGTCATATCCAAGTCCTTCCAAGTAGCAGGCAGGATTTCCAGAGCTACCCCAGCTATCTTCTGAGTCCAGAATTGTGCTGCATGAACATGGCAAAGATGTGGACACCTTTGCCAGGGGATGTTAGAGCATGTACACGTGGCTTTTAAGCAGGTGCCAAGGAGCTTTGTCTGTCCTGAATCCATCTGAGTGCACCTGGCCTGGGGTCATGCTGCCAAGCAGATTTACCCCAAACCAAATGGCATCAGCAGCATTCTCAGGGACATCTCATTTTCCCATGGAGCCTCTCTGCCTCTGGTTCCCATCTCATCCTCCTTTGCTGACAGCTTGGGCTCTGTGGGACTGCACCTGTAACACTTGAGTTGCAGAGGTTGGGAGGATTTTTGTGGGGCTTCATTTCTTCCTAGCTTGGCTGTTTTCTGCAAGTACCCTGTGAATAGCTGCAGTAGCCCTGGATTCCTCCAGGCCAGTGCTTGAGGCCCAGGAGCAGGGAAGCCTGTGAAAGTGGGTCTCTCTGCTGACAGATAAACAGGGCTGATTTTTTCCAGTCAAGTGTATCCAGCCCTCCACCTGCAGAGAATATGTGCTGTGTGTTTGCATAGGGGAACTCTTTGTGCACCATTTTACTCTTTCCATTGGATGTCAGAATTTCATGTGTCAGAACATGGTCTCCATTGTGGGGAAATGTCCTGATTTAGAGACAAATTTTAGGGGAAAAACTTTTTGGAAAAAGTGTTTTCTCTAAAGAGAAGGGCTTTAGTAATTCCCTTTTTCTGCCAATGAAATAAATGAATACCAGTCGGTGAAAGTGAAAAAAAAAAACCAAAAAAACCTGTTTATTAACAAAGCAAGATACCCACAGGTATCAGAAAAAAGGCACAGAAAAAAAGAAAAAAATAAAAAAGGTTGAATCAATGTTAGATATTGAATTTTCAAAACTTTACCCCACATCCACCAACACCCACCCACTCATCCACTCACAAAAAACCCTCAAAAATGCCCAGGCAAAATGGTGAATGGCCCCTTTGTCTCCGAGAAAGGAAAATAAACCATCAAAATTCACGCAGCAGTTCGGGCACAACAGATGGGAACCTGTTCAACTTCTGACATTGGTCTCCTCCTCACAGCAAGTGAAGCAGGTGGATTTTGATGTCCTGTCTCGTGTTGCTTCAGCTTCTCCGAGGTCTCCCTCCAAGCTTCAGCTCTCTGGGGGCGGCCCCCGCCGGGTCCCCGGACTGAAAAAAAACAAACAACAAAAACAAAAAAACAAAACCAAAACAAAACCAAAAACAAACAAACAAACAAACAAACAAAAAAACGTAGAAAAACCAAAAAGGCGCCAAAAGGATTTGCCAGCGAAAGCCTCCAGTGCAGGGGAAGGAAAAAAGGAAACTTCATGCCTAAACTGGCAAAAACTAATCCAGCGAAGGCAAGGATGTAACAATTGGCATGGCAGCTGAAAGCACTCCCGGGAGAGAGACTGAATACAGCCCGACAGAGAGCTCCAAGGCTCGCCGCCCTCCCTGCATCATCCCAAAGCTACATCCGCGATTTCTGGGCATGAAGGAGACAAGTAGGGAATACAGTATCATCATAAAATCACCCCAAGACAGGAAGGTGATCATAATTAGTGTACACAAATTTCTTTGGAGACTAAAATCAGGATCTATTGACTGAGATAAAGAGGAAATCAATGCATTTGGTACTAGATAAATGAAGTCCAATATATGTGTATTAGGTTTGCATGGCCAGGCTTTGGTAGTGGGGGGATTACAGAGGTGGCTTCTGTGAGAAACTGCTAGAAGCTTCCTCCATGTCTGGCAGAGCCAATCCCTGGCAGCTCCAAAAATGGACATGACACTGGTCAAGGCTGGGACAATTGGAAATGGTGGTAAAGCCTCTGGGATAACATATTTAAGAAGAAAAATGAGAAGATGTTTGCACAGTTGTAATTGCAGCCAGAGAAGAGTGGGGTGAGAATATGTGAGACAAACAACTCTGCAGACGCCAAGGTCAGTGAAGAAGGAGAGGGAGGAGGTGTTCCAGGCACTGAGCTGGGATTCCTGTGCAGCCCGTGGTGCAGCCCATGGTGAGGCAGCTGGGCCCCTGCAGCCCATGGAGATCCATGGGGGATGCAGAGATCCACCTGCAGCCTGGGAGGAGACCCATGCCAGAGCAGGGGGATGCCTGAGAGGAGGCTGTGACCCCGTGGGAGGCCTGTGGAAGGAAGAGTTCCACACTGGAACAGCCTGTCCCTGAAAGACTGTACCCATGGTAGGGTGACCCAGGCTGCTGCAGTTTGATGGGGAGTGCTGCCCATGGGATGGACTCACACTGCAGCAGTTCACTGGGATCTGTTGCCTGTGAGATGGACTCAAGTTGCAGAAGTTCATGGAGAACTGTGTCCTGTGGGAGGGACCCCACGGTGCAGCAGGGGAGCGACTCCTTTCCCTGAGTAGCAGGAGAAACAGTGGGTGATGAACTGAGCATAACCCCCATTGCCTGTCTCCCTTTGCCACGAGATAAAGCTGGGAATGAGAGAGGGGAGGGGAGAAGGTGTTTTTAAGGTTTTATTTTACTTCTCATTAGCGTGCTCTGATTTTGTCAGTAATAAATTCAATTAATGTCCCTAATTTGAGCCTGTTTTGCCCATGATGGAATTTGATGAGTGACCTCTTCCAGTCCTTATCTCAACTCATGAATCCTTCCTTATATTTTCTCTCTCCTGTCCTTCTGTTGAGGGGAGTGAGTGAGCAGCTTTGGTGGGTACCTGGAATACAGCCAGTGCCAACATATTACACATGGATTATGGTTACTAAGCATTTTTAAATGTTGTACCCTCTCTGAGATTCAACTTAGGGAGAAACAGAAGGAAAAATCAGAAAGTTACCGTGCTTAACTAGTGGCTCAATAATTACAGCAATCTTGCTTGTAATGTACCAGGCCTTCTCAACCCAAACTGCATAGCAAATTGATTGGAGGCAGAGGGGGCAAAGTGATTTTTCAATGTATATATCAAAGAGGAATCCCGGTAATGAATCCCTAATTACAAATACCTACTAATGATCTATTGCAGTAGGCTTTGATTAACCTGGAAGTTAAATAACATCACCTGGTATGAGTAGAAGCAAACTCAGTTCTTTTCAATGCAATTAATTGCCAAGTGTACATGAGAACAGAGTATTATCATTTGTACTTCACATCACTTCAGGCTGACTGTGGTCAGGGAATTAAAGAATTGGAGGATTGAGACATTTAGTATTGTAGCCTGAAAAATATGGAGGCCCTCCCTTGTGAGGGCACACACAAGTTAATGAATTCAAGCATGGACTTCACTGCTCAGGACGTCCTGCCAGTGCCATGGCTTATGTGTGCACCCACCAAGACCTCTGATGGGTTATTCAAACCTTTCCCTGGGTGTTCAAACACTCACTGGTGATGACCAATCAGAAAGTATACAGGAGTATGGACAATCTCCAGCTCTTTCCCTTTTTTGTGCTCAGGATACTCAGGTAGGTGTGAAATTCACCAGCCAGGCTCATAATTTGCCCCAGCATCTGTCAGGGAGTTATTTTGTCATGGTTTCTGCATTCCCTCTTTTTGCTGTAAGTGGATTCTACAGCCTTCTAAGGTAAACCAGCCCTGCCAGGAGCTAAAACAAAAACTGGCTTTCAGACTCCAAGAGCCATTGCTTCCAGTAATCTGAAGTCCCTTTCCTGCTTAAATAAGAGCATTTCATTTTAAAACTGTAGCTATCAATCTGGAGGGATAAGTGAGCACAGTGAAGTGAGAATGTGGTTTGTAACACTTTCATGAGTTAAGGAAACATCATTCCTGTTTTAAAAATTGAAAACTTGAAGTAAAGCACCAAAATAGCTAGCTGTTGTGATTTAACTCCAGCAATACGAACCACTGAGCCACTTCCTCACTCTCCCCATTCTGGTGGGATGGGGAGGAGTATCAGAAAAAAAGGTAAGATTCATGGGTTGAGATAAGAACAGTTTAATAATTGAAGCAAAGTAAAATATAATAACACTAATAATGATAATAACAACAATAACAGTAATTGTAATAAGAGAGAAAGCGAGAGGAAAAGAATCTCAAGAAAAAACCCAGTGATGCACAATACCATCACCCACCCATCAAGCAATGCCCACCCACCCCCACAAGCAGCAATTAGCTGCTCATGGCCAGCTGTCCCCAGTTTTTATATTAGACATGTTGTTCTGTGGTGTGGAATATCCCTTTGGCCAGTTCAGGTTGCTGTCTTGGCCATGCTCCATCCCAGCTCCTTGTGTCCTGCTTGCTGGCAGAGCATGAGACACTGAGAAGTCCTTGATTGCAGAGAGCACTGCTCAGCACCAACTAAAACATCCTTGTTCTCACCCTGAATTCTTCTTATCCTGAATCCAAACCACACCACTGGTTTCTCCCTAGCTACTAGGGAGAAAATTAACTCCATCCCAGCCAAAACCATGACACTGCCTCAAAACTAGGGAAGAATCTGGTATTAGTATCATCCCTAGTCTAATGTTCATGTGATTAGATCACATCTTTCTGTCTTTTAGACAAATATTTAATTTAAACAGTTTCTCATAGCTGTCATTGAGCATGTGGATGCCAGAGCAGACCCGAGTGGATGCTGAAAAATAAACATTGCCAGCCAGAGACCAGCAAGCCTGGTAGGAGAGGCAGGTGAAGAATGTCTGCATGAAACACTCAACAAATACCTTTTGGGCTTTTACCACAGAAAAGGAATTAGACAGAAAGTGTAAAATCAGACAGTATGAGGCAACATCCTGAAACAAATGACCAGAAAAATACCATTCAACAAATATAAGGTTGAGTGAATGGGCACTGAGCTCCCTCTGTCTTTTGGGGAATTATATTCAGAGAAAAGTAATTTCACCTGTTCCATGGAATTTGATATGCTTTGAATCATTTTTTTTCCTGTTATTTGACCCTAAAGCAAACCTTCAGTTTATTTTGTTATATCATCTTCTGGTCAGATTGCTTCAGAATGCAGCTATTCTGAAAGCATTTAGCTGGAATTTTGCCCACAAGTCATTATTACAGTTATTACATTTTTATTTTTAATATTCAAGAGTAATTATTGAAACCTTCATCACCCTCCACATGCTCTGTCTGGCTCAAGATGATTATCTCTGTCTTTTTTTCCCTCAGTTCAACATAATGGAGTCTTTCTGTATAAAGTATGGTGGTCTTCAGGTGGAACCTCTGTTTATCCCCACTTTTTACAGTCTGTATTGGTTCAAGGCTCATCTCCCAAGCAAGGAGCTGAGGGCTATAGAAATGAAAGACAGTATGCAGCAGGTCAAGCTGGGACACACTAAGCACAGTATAGCAGCTAATCAGATGAAAAAATTGGTGGCCCCAGCATTGGTGCAGCCTCAGCTCCAGTGCTGCATGCCAGTTTGTGTTCCAGAGTGTAAGAAGAGCATAAATATTCTAGAATGTCATCTAGAAGGATGTCAACAAAGACAGTGAAAGACTTAGGGGGCAAGACTCGGGAGGATTGGCTGAGGATACCAGGTTTGCTCATTTTAGAGAAGGAGAGGCTGAGGAGTGACCCCACAGTTGTCTACATCTTCCTCATGAGGGGCAGCGAGAACAGAAGGAGGCGCTGATCTCCTCTCTCTGCTGTCTGGTGATAGGACACAAGGGACTGGCTTAAAAGCTGCATCAGAGAAAGTTCAGACTGGTTACAGGGAAAATGTTCTTCACTGAGAGAGTGGTACAGCACTGAAGCAGGGAAGTATAGCTCCCAGAGAAGTGTTTGTGAACACAAGCCTCTTGGTATCCAAGAAGGTTTTGAGCAACAATCTTAGATATATGATTTTAGGTTGCCCTGTGTGGAATCAAGAGTTGGGCTCTATGGTCCTTGAGGTTCTTTTCCAGTTCAAGATATTCTGATCCTATGAAGTGTCTACTGAGTGCATAATTGGCAGTAGAGCTCCACTCAGGAGCTGATTGCTTCTGCTGCTGTATCCTTACCTTAGACCTCACCATTTCCCATTCAGAGAGCCTCTGCCCCCACTGCATCTCAGAAACTATTTCTGCCCAGTTAAACTCACCTCTGTCTTTGTTTTCTAGGACAAGGATGTCTCCTTCTTCCATACTTCATTTTGTTGTATAGGAGGTACTCAGTGTTCACCTACTGTCCATAAAAATCACATACCAGCCATTTATGGTTGACATCTGCCTGTCTGTGCCTTTACAGCAGGATTCAGAGCGGAACATGGAGGTGGCAAAACAGGGAACTGTCCTGCATATCTGTGGGAAGTCTGCCAGGGCAAGCTGTATTCCTTGCCTCTTGTTGCCTTCACGTGTTCCCCCTCCTCCATCCCTACATGATGCCTTTTTGGCTTCATTGCTGAGATACCACCATTGGTAGAGATGCAATATTATTCTTTATCCATTGAGAGTTTACATCCTACCGGGATAAATAGTGGTCCCTGACCTCTCTCTACTGTCATCTCTTGCTATTTTTTGCAATTTTTTTCCCTGTCTCTCTGTGCATAAACACTACTGAGTGATGGTTCCACTCCATCTGGTGTTTCTCAAAGAGCTCTAGGAGCAACCATGGATTGAGGAGAGAGCTGCTCTTCAAGCTTAGGGGCAGCAGGATGTACAGGGAGGATGGCTGTGAGCTTCCTGCAAATTCAGCTGTCCAGGAAAGGGGTGTGAAAGAGTACAGCCAAAAAGGCCACCACATCCAAGATTATTCCTATAGCCGTCCTCATTTTCCATGGCATCCATGGGCACAATGATATTAAAAGCACTTGTATTTTTCCAGCAGAAAATCTGGGGAAAGGTAGCTTGCTTGCTTCTCCACTAGAAGTTCCTTTTTTGGCTTCTGGGTGTGTCCTGGGTTGTAAGATAAGTGTGTATTCTATTTGCCATCTGTTAGAGGTGTGGCAGTTATCTTCTATTATTTGGGCAGTTTTCTTTATCTCTTCCACAACCAATCCTCCCTCCGCAGAAATATCTTCTGTAAATGAGTCATTGAGTGTCATTGCATGACTGATAAAAATTAAATCATCCCACTGGGAGATGCTCTGCTCAGGGGGAGGAGCCAAGCATTCCTATCTGGATATAATCTGAGATTTAGAACAACAGAAGCAGCATTTTCCCACTGGATTCCCAGAGGAGCAGCTTTCTTTTCCACTAAATTCCCAGAGGAGGAAAAGGCCCATCTATACCACCACGGGGCCTTCAGAGGAAAACTCCACCCTTCTACAGGATCACTGCTTCAACAGAACCACACCTGGCACTGCAGGAGGGCTGCAGCCACCATGGAATGGGACTGCTACCAACACTCTGACCCACAGATCCTATTCTGAGTCTGTCAGTGGTTTGTTTTCTGGGGTTTTTTTGTACTATTGCATTTGTAATTTTTTTAAATTTTCCTAGTAAAGAACTGTTATTTCTATTCCCATATCTCTGCCTGACAACCCCTTAATGCTAAAGATAGTGAGTTTCCAATCATTGATCCACCTGTACTGATCTCAAGCAGGTGATCTCCCTCCTCCCTGCTATTTCTGATCATATTCCATGGAACCAGTCCCACTGTGTGGTGGGGCCAGTTGCTATGCTGCAGGCAGCAGCTCTAAAGTGGCCTAACAGAGCTCAGCAATAAAAATCTAATTATGTTATTCAATAGTGCAATAACTTGCTTTCACCTGTACAAATGATGAAGCACAAATGACTAAATTCATAAGGCAGAGGAAATATTTTGCTGAACTTTTCTGAGGAGAACAACTAACTATTAATTTTCTCCTTACTGTATTTCTCCTATTTTTAATGCTATCACTTGCATCTGAATGCTTCAGTGTCCATATTATTTCACTACTTGTATTTTTGAAAGAGGAATTATTAATATTTTCCAAATTATATACCATGACAAATAAAGGGAAAAGGCACCTGTATATAACTTGACTGAAGAAAAGCAAATATTCTTTAATGATCTCTCCCTTTTAAAATAAAGTTGAATTTCCTCATGTGCAGACCTATTGCACTGACCCCTCAAGTTATAAATTAGCTGTATAACACAACCCCATTAACTTGACAGTGTTGCCTTCACAGAACATACAGAAGCAAACATATATGCAGGTTTCCTTGGCTGCCATCTCCTGCTGCTGAGCTGGGACTCCTCAAGCTGCTCGTGAAGCTGCAGCTCTTGGAACAAGGTGATTACTGAGAATATCATCTGGCTGAATGGCTAAAAAATACAAGCCCTAGACATCATCAGGAAAAAAACAACAAAGCAACCAAAACCAAACTACAGCAGAACTACCATTTTTTTTTAAATTTCACTATAGAGAGGATTAAGAAGAGATGATAAAAATCACTAAGTAACTATAGGCAGTGCACACAGGAGTTAATGTTTGTATTGACCTTTGAGGTTCAATTTGTATTGTTATTTAATTAAGACCTATCTCACTGAATTCTCACAGTCTGCTCCTTTTTATCACTGTCTTGGTTTGAAAGACAGGTACCTGCCAGCAAAA
>WBNO01033429.1:63413-145882 GCA_013400575.1 Peucedramus taeniatus
TCACTGCTGTTCCACCCGGAGAAACCTGCTGCCTCCTTTGTGTAAGTCAAGTATCCATAAAGTACCCAGCCATCAGTTACCTAGCAAAACCACCAGGAAAAAATTCCACAAACACAAAAGAAACAGATCCGACCCCAAACAATCACTGGATCTGAACAAAAGTATTGGTATAGAGATTTAAATCCTTGTTGTGTTTTCATCCACATTTTAACACTGGAACAGCAGCTGAAATCCCTGTTTTGTCTACTTTAATTGCTTATGTGTGAAGAGAGATGCTTTCCTGAAGCCTACCAGGGTCTTAATGTTAGTTTAGGTTGTCTTAACTCCTCACTGAGGCTTGCAGAAGCATAAGCAGAATGGGGTTCATCTTTTCCAATAGATTATTTTAATTGCGGCATCAGAGAGAATATTTCCCTCTAGTATGTTTTTAATGCTTTGAGTTGCCTTGTTTTCTTAATCCCTCATGTTGCCTTATTATCTTCCCAGGAAACCACATGCAAGGATGGTTTTTTTTTACTTTGCCTTCCCTTCAGGAATGCCACTTCTGCAGCATCATGATCTTTTGCAGCCACCACAACAAATAACCAGTGACTCTTTTATTTGGAAGCTGAGAAGCAATTGCTCCAAGTCCAAAGGGTGATCCAAAACTTTTAAAGATGTCTTTTTCTTTCTTTCTTTTTTCTTCCTTTTTTGTCTTTTTTTCAGATCAAATAAACAACAGTTCTTCATTTAAATTATCTTGATCATGATGTGAGTAGGAAGTTGCCTTCCAAGTTAGCATTGTGAGGGAGAAACCTGACAATTAATTTATTCCATAATAATAGCAGGGGTAGCTTGAAGGTTTTTACCATCTGTGCTCCTATGGGAAGGGGGAGCAAAGCCAATACAAATTTAACCTTCAGATTTATGCTTCTGTGTTTCTCCATTGAGCCTCTAAAGTTCTTAAGAAAAAATGCTTAACCACTTCAGTACTGTATGATAAACAAAACTACAACTTCCAGATTCCATTTTTGGTATAAATCTGCAGAATTCAATTTAATTTTAAATCTGCATGTTTTCATTTAATTTTAGACTTTAATGACAAGTACTCAAGGCAAGATAGATATATTTAGTGAGTGTAAAGTTTGATTGCATCTGTTTGTCTGCATGCCCAAAATATCCAAACCTAACATTAAGTGTTGTATCTGTCTTCAAATCTTTATCTCCTTGGAAGTAATATCACAGTTTTATAGAATATACAAATATAAAAAGCTCATTTATGCCTAAGGCTTTTACAAGGACAAAACTCTTATTGAAGTGGAAGTGGGGACCTAAGACAAAGGGAAAGTGCTAGCACAGTTACATGCCAAGATGTAGGATTAAAAAGTGTATTGACATGTAGGTTCATCTACATTTATGGACTGATGACTTAAGAGAAATCAGGAATATCTGAAAGTAGGTATGCTATTGTCCTGAATGAATGTGCTTGAGATCACTCAAAAAAAGTATGAGAATAGGAATGTTATACCATTCAGGACAGAGAAATATTTTCCAAGGCTGGTCATGAGAAAAACAGAAGCTCGTTCAGAGTTCCTGAGCATGGACAGTGCTTCTTGATAATCTGGGAGAGAACTGAGCCCAGGTGGAGTTGTCAGGGACAAGGCCTAACATGCATTTTCTCAGATCACACTGCAGCCTGAAAAGGAGTCAAGGGAGAATGCATCAGCAAAAATCAAAATGTAACTGCATCCAAAAAGGGTCAGTTACTGATTCTTCCAGCCTTTGACTGGGAAGGACTGAATTTCTTTAGCACATGGTAAATACATTAAAGGCTCAAGGTCAAAATTCAGAACTGGCTGGAAATTTTGGGACAGGCTCTAGAGAAGACAGCTGGTAATTTTGTGAGAGCCAGGGATAAAGTAATAAGAAATCTTCACTTCTTTCCTTTTTTTTTAGTCCAAGCCCCTGTCAGGCCATGGGAACACTTCACATGTATTTTACTGCATCTGAGCACTTGATAATACACTGCATACAATACGTACAATGTTTAACCGTTGCTGGTTTTTAATGAGCTTGCCCCAGAAAATGAGGTCATTAGGGGCAAAATTATCTTCTCGCTCTGGATTGGCTAAAAATTTGAAATTAAACTGACCATCCACTAATTTTCTGCAGGAGGTTGAGTTTAGAGTTCAATTTAGCATGATATAATGTACTTGGCAGAAGAAACTTTACAGCAGGGGGAAAAAGGATGTTTTTCTTATTGGCCTACTTGTGGGCAGAATAGCCATGTTCCATGGTGGGACATGGAGTCTGTCCCACTGAGAAAAAGAGCAATGTGGGAACACCTGAACTTCCCCTGATGTTCCCCTGCAGCCTTGCCAAAACTCAGTTGAGTCCTACCAAAAAAATAATCTAAATGTAGCTGTACTTATATTAATTGTGCCTAGAAAACAAAGGCACTTAAATAAGGTCTGTGTGAGGTAGCATGGCTCTGCAAGCAGATGGTTGTGCCTTTGATTTGAATGGACTCAGCTGCCTGCTTTGGTCAGGACCAAGGAAATTTTAGGCATCACAGCAATGGTGTGCCTGGCATTTCCTCTCTTAATCTGTCACTCTGTGATTTAGATTGCTGTGGGTAATGCTTTAATTTTACTCTGGTTATATAGTCCTTCATAGAAACATCGAACCTCTAGAATCCTAGAATTATTTGGGTTGGAAGGGACCTTAAAGCCCATCCAGTTTTAATACCTGCCAAGGGCAGGGACACCTTCCACTATCCCACATTGCTCCAAGCCCTGTCCAACCTGGTCTTGGAACACTTCCAGGGATGGGGCAGCCACAACCTCTCTGGGCAAGCTATGCCAGGGCCTCATCACCCTCACAAGGAAGAACTTCTTCCTAACATCTAATCTAAACCTGCTTTCTGTCAGTTTAAAACCATTCCCCCTTGTCTTGTCATTCCAGGCCCTTGTAAATAGTCTCACTCCATCTTTCTTGTCAGCTCCTTCAGGTACTGGAAGGCCACAACTAGGTCACCCCAAAACTTCTCCAGTCTGAACCATCCCAGTTTTCTCAGCCTTTCCTCACAGCAGAGGTGCTCCACCACTCTGATAATTTTGATGCCTCCTCTGGACTCTCTCCAACAGGTCTATGTCATTTCTTCATCACAGCAGTCAGTGGAGAACTGATTGTAGATGCCTCTGGTTTTTCATATGAGAGCATTCAAACTTTGGCCTGTGAAAAGTTGAAGTTTTCCATGGAAGAACTTGAGGAAGCACTTGCTTTCATCTTTGCTAACCTCTCCTGTGAGGAAAACTCTGCTGTTTCTGACTACACCATGGTCCCTTGCTGTTGTTCAGCAACAGCTATTGGATCTGTTTTGGGAGGAGGGGCTGGGCAGGACTCCTTGCCCACTGCCTGGCTGAGGAAAAAATGGTGTGAGCATGGTGGTCCTGCCTCTTCAGCATCAAGAGACACCCAGTTACTTGCCAAGAGCCAGAAGAGTGCCCCTTCTCCATAAACCACAGCAGAACAAAGAAACTCCTTCATCTGAGTGGGCTGGTCCTAGGGCAGTACATCTCCAGAGACACTTTTGCTAAGAGGCATCTCAAGAAAGTCATGTAGGAGTTGGAGTGCTTATGCCTTTCCTTACCAATCTCAACAGGAAAGTCTCTAGAGAGAAGAGTTTGAATTATTTATTCAAAAAATTAGAATTTTGAATTTGAAGTTTGAATTATTTATTCAAAAAATAAATTTAAAAAAAATTGTACCTTGCAACGTTTTGGTATTTATTTGAATATACGCCTTACATGTTGTTGACCTAGGTAAACAATTAGGACCACCTCTTATGCAAATCCATGAACTGCAGCTTCATTATCACCTCCAACCAGTACAAAACAAGTTTAGCACTGAAATGTAAGGAAAATAAAAGAGATTGCAAGCCTAGTTACACTACAATTTTTTTTTTTGCAAGTTGGGTAATTATTCTTGAATTAAGAACTCATACTCAGCTTCATGCCAGATGCCTTTGGCTTTTTTTGTATGGTCAAATCAGAATTTGCAGGAAAAAAACCATAAAAAAAACCCTAGCAGTAACGCACTTAGACAATTGTACAATGGCTGGCATGAAGAATTTCTTCCTAGTCTCCATCTGGATACTGTAGAGACAAAGATTTTTAGTGTATTTTGCTGTCTAAAAAAGAGGAACTCAATTGTTCTGTATGTAGATATGATCATAAATAAGCCTTTGAGTCTTCCTGTTTCAAGGCTAAATAAAAGCAGTTGTGATGGAATGACCCAAAAAAGCACAAAAACCACATGAAGGTTTCTGATGCCCAAAAGATAGACTAGAAATAAATCCCCATAGACCAATGTCTATAGAGCAGGTATTTGTTTATTGCAGCACTCCACCTAATCACCCACCTTTGTCAAGTGCTGTGGTATATTTATACAGTAAGCATTGCTCAGTGTCACTGTGTCACTACAACATCATCACATATGTGCCAGAACTAATTTGCATCATATGATCTCTTTATTAGATTGTTCTTTTGCACTGTGCTTGTGCCTCCCCAATTCGGGGGTGATCGGGGACCTCTGATGAAGGGTTCCAAGGTCTTCTTTGCATCTGAACTTTTCAACTTTGTCTTTGGAGTATGCATAGTTATGGTGTTCCTTGGTCTGTCTGGTCTTAACCGGCCTAAATTCTTTGTATGGTGGCTAATTGGCTTTCCACTTGCCAATTTTTCATTAGTACTATACTTATCTATCTCTAAAGCTATCCACCTGGTGAGTTTTTTCTCCTTTTTTTCCCTTGTCTATTCAGAATTAAGTTGTTAGGTCATATGTGGCGGGTGAGGGGCAAGGACACACAGACATTCACCCCAGATATTCATGTGGCACAGAGGAAGTTTATTTTCCCAAGCCCCTCCTTAAGATGGACATTTTGAAAGACCTGGTCTGTATGTTCTCACTGGTCTGAACTCCACGCCCCCTCGGGATCTGGCCAGTGAAATGCTTGCAGCGTCATAAGAGACCTGACTGGGAGAAGCCCCTGTCATTCAATCCTTGGTAGCAAGTTCATCTATGCTATTTGGTAACTACTTAACCATATACTAGCCATTACATTGTATAGAAAGTTATTGATATCAGGTTACATAGGTATAAAGACTATGGTTTGGGTTATATAGGTATCAGGTTATATAGATATATCAGGTTATATTGATATAACTCAAGCCATATAAGCACCTTGTAACTTTGATCTAACTTACAGAGGCATTGTTTCATTAGCTTGTTAGCTCTAAGACCCGTGTTAATTTGGCACAGCCTAATTTGTTGGTAATAGGAGGGTGGGTGGGGGGTACTCCCCACAGGGTTGGCTTCTGTGAGAAGCTGCTAGAAGCTTCCACCACATCCAACAGAGCCGATCTCTGATGGCTCTGAAGATGGACATGCTGCTGGCCCAGTTAGGGAAGTTGGTAATGCCTCTGTGATGACATATTTAAGAAGAAAATGAAAGGAAGCAGGGGCAGTTTTTTCCAGGAGTGGCAAGCTGCCACCGCCAGGGACCATCCCCAGCACAGTCCGCGGCGATGCACCGCCGCAGCCGCCACCACCTTGGTGTGGCCCGCGGTGAGCCTTGCCTGCCTAGCCACCCCTAGCCAGCCACACTGCAGGTAAAAGGTCAGGGGCAGCAGTGGTGGCTCCCCCTTCCCGGCATCCCGCATGAGGAGAGGCGTTAAATAGTGCCAGCACCATGGTGGCCACCGCTGCCCACGCAATGGCAGTGGGGTCGCATGGCCGGTAGTGGAAATAAGGCAAGCAACTCTCCAGTGCTGAACCTAGACAAGATTGACCTCTCGGCACTATCAGATCCTGCAGGAATCTTTGGATTAGTGGAACTTGTTGGCAATAGTACCTACAAGCAGTAGTTTTTCTTCTAGTCAGAGAAGAAGTGAGGATATGTGAGGGGAAACAACATGGTAACATCAAGGTCAGTGGGGAAAAAAATGGAGGGGGAGGAGGTGATCCAAGTGTTGGAGCCGAGGTTCCTCTGTGAGCATGGTGAGGACTATGGTGAAACAAACTGTCCCTCTGTAATGTATGAAGTTCATGGGAGATGCAGAGATCCACTTACAGCCTGTGGGAAAAGTATCCATGCCAGAGCAGATGGATGCCAGAGTAAGCTGTGATCTAGTGGGAGACCAAAATAGAGAGAAAGGGCCCCTGCTTCCAGAGATATAGAGAGAAGCCCCTTGCTTCCAAACAAGAGCAGCCTGTCCTTAGAGGACTGCATTCCGTGGACAAGTGACCCATGCCACAACAGTTTTGGGAATGTTTGTCCATGGGAGGGAGTCATGGTATAGCAGAGGAAAGACTCCTCTCCCTGAGTGAACAGAAGAAGATCTCAAGTGACGAACTGACCAAAACCCCGCACCCTGTCGCCCTGTGCTGTTGGTGGGAAGGAGGGAGGGGCTGGAGGAAAAAGGGTATTTTACAGGTTTAAACTTCTCATTATCCTCCTCTGACTCTGTTAATAATAATTTTCCTTTATACCTTTAAATTTGAACTTGTTTTGCCTGTAGAGTGTTTTCTCCCAGTCCTCATCTCATGAGCCCTTTGTTAATATTTTTTCTCCCTCTCCTCTGCCCAGCTGAGAGCAAGAAAGGGTGATCAAACAACTTTCTAGGGTGCCTTGTGTCTGGCCAGTATCAAACCACGACAACCAACATGTTGATGAGAGTTAAGACCACCTCATAAATTTTGACCTTTTTGAGTGTTTATTTACTTTAAAAACTTGTGCTTTAAAGATGTGACACCAGGAAACGATCCCTAAAGTAATCCTTTTTACAAAAACCTACCTGGTAACTAACTGTCCTCAGAGATAAATGTCTAGGGTATAAGAGCAAAATCAGCCACTATTAGTGGCCACTAAAGGCCACTAATAAGAGCAAAACCAGCCACTGAAATATTTGGCCAAGACACAGGAATAAAACTCTTCCCACATAACATGGGATGTCTCCACGTGTTGAGACTGTGGGATACTCCCCTTTCTGCATCCTGGATGGGCCTGAAAGCAAAAGTGATTGAAAGGAACAATTCCCTCGGGAATTGTCAACTCACTTTGGAAAGGCTCTTTGCTCTTTGTAGACTCAAAAAATAGCAATAAGCTCTGAAAAATCAGAGAAGCAGAAAGGAAAAATATTAAGGAAAAATATTACTTGATTTTATTTTATTTGAACTTATTTCAGGGCTGAAATTATTTTCATCTGATGCATAATGCCAACTGAAACTTGCCAAGGCAGAGTTGTACCGTATAAGCAGCTGTGTGTCTGTCCAAGAGGAGCTGTTAATCCATTAAGCAGGTCAGCGCAGCTCTGTCTGTGTAACTCTTAAATCAAACCTGTCTTTCGGATACAAAAAGTTGCTTGTGCTGCTCATTGTAACCCTTGAGAAAACAAGAAGACAAACCACGAGAAGTTTTCGTTTTACTGCTTTTTGTTTTACTGCTGGCTTTAGGTGGGTTACAAGATCCCCAATTCTTCCCCAGCCACCGGAAGCAGTGGGATGAGCTGATATGAGATGAGCATCTGTCACTGTGTTACTGCAGTCACAGGGAGATGTTCTCTGGCTGCTCACTCCTGAGACCGACACAGTCACGAGAGGGGCCGCTCCCAGATCCATGTCCCGGGTAGCTCTGTGTGCAGGGGCTGCTCTCAGCTCCCAGATCCCTGTTCTGGGTAGCTCTGTGTGCAGGGGCTGCTCTCAGCTCCCAGATCCGTGTTCCAGGTAGCTCTGTGTGCAGGGGCTGCTCTCAGCTCCCAGATCCCTGTCCTGGGTAGCTCTGTGTGCAGGGGCTGCTCTCAGCTCCCAGATCCGTGTTCCAGGTAGCTCTGTGTGCAGGGGCTGCTCTCAGCTCCCAGATCCCTGTTCTGGGTAGCTCTGTGTGCAGGGGCTGCTCTCAGCTCCCAGATCCCTGTCCTGGTAGCTCTGTGTGCAGGGGCTGCTCTCAGCTCCCAGATCCGTGTTCCAGGTAGCTCTGTGTGCAGGGGCTGCTCTCAGCTCCCAGATCCATGTTTTGGGTAGCTCTGTGTGCAGGGGCTGCTCTCAGCTCCCAGATCCATGTCCTGGTAGCAGTGCATGCAGGGGCTGCTCTCAGCTCCTGCCACTGGCGGCTCTGTCGCGGGCGGAACGGGAATAACCCAATGTGAGAATCGAGGCGAAGGAATAGGGAGTGATCACTTGTTTGAGTTCCAAGGACATTTATTCCTTAGGGGAATCGGGGACAAGTGACAGTGATGGAGGGCAAAAGGATTGCTTTTAAGGGGAGGAGGAGACAAGGGGAGGAGGGGACAAGGGGAGGACACAAGCCTTTACCAATTGGGGGGTATCAGGGTAGGGGTGCAGGGTAAAGGCTTTCCAATAGGAGCTAACAAGGGGAAGGAGCAAACCTTACAATCCAATCTTACTCCAAGGACAGGATAAAGGACAGGGAACCTTCCAGAACAAAAAGGGAGTGCTATCTTTGATAGACAGGTGGATTGACATACACTTGGAGAGAATTTTGGGGTAAACAGCTTAGGACTGAACCATCAGGGAAGCCAAATGGGGTACACAGAACAAACCATTACAAACTTATAACAAGGAATATTGAAAACCTGTTACAGAAGAACAAACTACAAAATAACAGACTACCACAAGCATCCCCATGTCACACAGGGCAGATGTGATTACTGTAAGAAAACCAAAAGCCAGATTCACAGTAAATTACTGAGCCAGAGTCCTGCACCCACTACCTGTCACATGAGCAATAGGGAAGTGGCATAAATCTTCAGGTCAAATGGTTTATGTGTTGCAGTAATGTATTTTCTTGGAAGAGCTATGTAAAGAAACACAAAGGAAAGCAGCAAATGTCAAGCTTTGAGTTGGCAGTAGTGTCTTTAGTAATGCTTTGACACAGGTATGCTTGTCATCTTCTTGCCTCAGTTTTTCATGACTATCCAGAAATCACATTTTATGTTTGGGTCAGAAAGTTTTTAACCTTTCTTGGTCAATTATACCTGAAATTACATGTCCTTACTAATGTACTTTTTCATTAAAGAAAAAAAGAACATTTATTTCCAAATATTGGATTTTCTGATATGGCCTGGCCACAAATTTCTATTCCTGCTGCCTAACCCTCTATCATCAGCTGCAAGGTGCTGGATATTGCTGGGAACAAGTCCTCTAGCTAAGAAAAATCACTCAGTTTCTAATGAGGCATGTTTGCACCTCACTTCTTCATTGTTATCCACATGGTGAGCCACAGATTTGATTTGACAAGCCATAATTAATTTATTTGAGGTAAATGATACAAAACCACTTGCCATATTAACTGTGTTAACAGCTTCACCTCTTGAATGGTTGGTTTTGGTCTCCAGTTATAATATGTATTCTTTAGATTGTGTTTTACACAGATACTAAGAATTAAATCATAGCTTTTTAGTTTCTAGTATAATTGAATTTTATCCTGTCTGGACAGTCTTCATTTAAGAATCTCAAAGTGGTTTGAAAAAGTTCCTTAATGAAGTTTCACAAAACTTGAGTCAGGGAGGTAAATATTGTTGTTAGCCTGGGTTTGAGGTGGGTGAGCAGAGGGGCACTGAAAATGTTCTCCAGGGAATCATTTGTACAGAATTCAAGAGCAGACTTGATCAAAAAAAGGATTAATTTCTCATGGAAAACAGGTGTTTTGGAGAAGAGCAAATATATTTGACCAGTTATACTGAGGACAAGCAGAACAAATAAACACATATATAAATTAAACTTTCTTCAAAAAACTTCAATTATCCATGTTCAAATGTTCAGATATCCTTACACATCTGCCTTCTGCCGTAATATTTTTAGATGAATAGGAGATTATCACCCAATTTAGCAAAGTACCTAATCACTTCTAGGATCTGTGACTCACATCCTTTGGAAATTCTGAAGTTTTCACTTGTTGCTTTAGTGGTTCTAAAATCCCTCTGTAAATGCTGTAAGCTGGATCGCTTAATTTTTTTTCAGTTCAGAATTAGTGTCATTTGTGTCCTGGTTCCACTCCAATCACAAGAAAAAACTCAAGCTAATGGTTCAGTTTTGTATGTTTGGGCTGATGCCCTGGTATAACTGTGCTTTCAAGTTCTTTGCCTTTTCACTTTCTCCCTCTTTTTGTTTTTTTTTTTTTTTTTTTTTTTTTTTTTTTTTTTTTTTTTTTTTTTTTTTTTTTTTTTTTTTTTTTTTTGGCAAGGAAAGCGATAAGAAAGGCTCAGGGTAGGAAGAGTTACTTTAATCTTGTTTAAAGGTTTTGTTTTCCTCACAGCATCTGCTCCATAGGCCACCTGGCATGGCCTTATGGGCCACCTGGTGCTCCAGCAGATTCTGAGACTCAAGGAGTGAAACACAAATGTATCACACCAGCAGCACTCGCAAACACACCCAGCACAGCTGCCTCTCCTGGACTGGAATTCACCCAGGACAGTGACCCCATGGGAGGTTTCCAGTCTGCAGTCTTGCACCTGAACTTGACTTGGCTGCCAGTCAAATGTCAGGATATGGGGCAGCAGGAGTTGAGGGTCCATATGGGTCAGGAAGAGGCTGGAACCCTTTTGGCTGATGCTAGTGGCACACAACACCTCTAATTACAGCAGCACAGAGACTAGGACCCCTTTATACCAACACACACTCACACAAAACTCTTTTGCCTCAAGTCAGACAGATAAACTTACCTATATAGCAAATTCATAGCCCCAGCCAGGTGGTCCTTCTGACACTCTTCATCAACCTCTGGAAGTGGAGACTACTCTGAGCAACTGGCCTCCTCCTCCTCCTGTCCTCTGCAGGAAACTGGTTCTAAAGCATAAAACTACCCCCACTGGGATCTAAGAAGTAGCAGAGCTTTATTAATTACACTTCAGGAGCATATTAAAAATTAATAGTAACACTGCTAACACTGTTAATAAATGTACTGTTGTTGAGTCTGCTTTGTAAAAAAAAGGATAAAATATTTACTCAGTTCTATGGTGGTCACTGAAAATGGAAGCATTATTGCTGTTTTGCAGTTCTGTGGCAAAAATACAAAATTATTTATCATACTCCACTGAAGCCAAAATTCAGTGAGGATGTATGTGCTCCAGGCTTCAGGTGCTGATGGACTTTCCATGCTGAATAAAATCATGGGAGAGTAGATCATCCATTAATCCTCAGGGTTTAGGGCAATTAGCTAATAATCTGTATTTACCCCTCAAAGGCTAGGAAACACCCCAGGAAACTCCATTTCCTGGCCACACAAATGTCTCAAGGAAGGGGTGACATGGGGGCCCTACTCTGTCCTGGCATGAGGAGCCAGAATGTGCTCCATACTTTTGGTCCATGCCAGATCTGCTTCCCAGCCCATCTGGCAGCCACAGCCCTGTGGGTCTTGGCTTTTCTCCCATGGAGCTAAATTCCCTTCCACTGAGACAGTCTGGCCTTCTTAACTGTCATTAATTTTTGTGTATGTGAACTTAGCAATGATAGAAGGAGCTCCACTGGCAGGCCTGGAGAGGAAAGGACTCTCTTTAACTACAGAGAAGGAGCAGAGTGGATGGAGATGACAGTGTTCCTCAGATGATGCCCTACTTGTGGGACTCACCCTAACGTGAGTGACTGAGTCTGAAGAAATATAGGGGAAAAAGCAGGGGTGGGACAATAGTTGTGGTGTCTTGTTAATGCTTCCTCTCTGCACTGTGCTTGGGCAGTTGGAGGAGGGAATGGGGATGTCCTGATGAAAAATATGCTGGGTTTTGGGACATAAACTCAAAAATAAACTAAAACAATGGAACCAACCTTAGCAGAGTAAAGTTCATTACGAAAACATCTTTGATGTTCAGAAGAGAGTGTTTAAAAGAGAGTACAGAAAGATCATCTACTGAAGAATCTAACCTTGGTCCAGTAAATCTCTGGGATGGGGTTTCCTCAATGAGCAACACCCAGGCTTCCACTCTTCCTGCTGTCAGCAGCCTCTTCTCCTGAATGCTCTTCAGGATTCCTCTAAATGGGCCCCATTTGCATGTAATTTCCTTTAATTTACTCACTTCTGACAAACCCTAATGATTTCTAATTTTTAAAGCCCTTTTCGCTTGTTAGGTTTCCTTTGGTCATATATTTTTATCAACTTTTGTTTCTAATGAATGAATGCAAAGCCTAGTTACTCTTTCAATGTGTGTCTTGTCCTGGTAAAAATGGCTCAGCTGAGAAAGGACAAAGAAATTGCTGAGAAGGAACTTCAAGATATGAAATAAGTATATAATGAAGTAATCACCATGATTGACCATGAGAATACTGTGTTCACAAGAAGGGGATTTAGTACTAAGCTGACAGCATAAGATACAGAAATCCTCTCTGTTTATCTCAGAATAAATTCAGTGCTAAACTGAAAACTGGATGTCTTACAGATACAACATTAACAGTCATTCAGTCAGTATGAAAACAAGTCACACACACAGACACACACCCCCCCCCCCCTGAAATCCCAAAGTAACTTGATGATGTCATTTATAACTCCTGTGTGTACAGTCCAAGCAGAGGTTGCTGGCTCTCAGAGACACAATCCTCCTACACAGGTACATGAGTGTCTTTCATTGGAGACCATGTGAAACCACTGAGAGTAGCATGCACGTCTTTGGGGTAAAAAGAACTTAGATATACTGAAGGTTTGCTTTGTGCTCCTCTCACTTTGGGTGATATTTCATGGAATCACAGAATGGTTTGGGTTGGAAGGAATATTAAAGATCATCTTGTCCCCTCCAAGAGGCAGGGACACCTTCCGCTAGGTCAGGTTGTTCAAAGCCCTGTCCAACCTGGCCTTGAACATTTCCAGGGATAGGGCAGCCATAACTTCTCTGGGCAACTTGTGCCAGGGCCTCACCACCATCACAAGGAAGAATTTTTTCCTAACATCTAATCTAAACCTACTCTCTGTCAAGATCAAGCCATTCTCCCTTGTCCTATCATTCCAGGACCTTGTAAATAGTCTCTCTCCATCTTCCTTGTTGGTTCCCTTCAGGTACTGGAAGACCACAATTGGGTCACCCCAAAACTTCTCCTCTCCAGGCGGAACAATCCCACAATCACAGTTTTCCCTGACTTTTCTCACAGCAGAGCTGCTTCATCCCTCTGATTAACTTGATGCCTCCTCTGAACTCACTCTAGCAATTCCATGTCCTTCCTATGCTAGATCCCAGTGCTGAAGGCAGCTCTGTAGGTGGGGTCTCATCTAAGTGGGGCAGAGGGAAGAATCCCCCCCTCACCTGCTGTCCATACCCATTTCAGATTACTTGACAAGTTCTTATATCACTGTGGTTGCAATGTTGATGCCATGTCTACAGGTGATGTACGCGCCAGTATGTGATGAACAAGGTCAACAGCTGTTGTTGCTCTGGGCAGCATCATAAGTTCTTTTGAACCAATACTGTAAGATGTATTTTATTCAGACAATTGGTGAGGATAAATACACTTCTCTCAAGTTCAAAATCACACATTCATACTGTAGAGAGGTAACTACTTGGGGTGGCCCAGTCCTGGAATGAGAGGGGATGAGAGGGGATCATCCTGTGTGATGAAAAGAAACTTTTGCCTTTAGGTTCATTTTGCCCTTAGGAATACCAGTTCCCCCACACTACCAGTCATGGGGAAATCCTACTGCCAGTCCTGCAAGACCAGTGGTGCCCTAAGACCCAGTTCTTTGGCAGCCACTAGACATGTATAGCCATCTCTTTCCTGGTAGATACTTAAAGGGGCTTTGATCCCAGTTCTTAACTGATTTGGAAGGGCAAGGGCTTAAAACACAGGAGCAACTTACTGCAGCACAGTAAGTAGCTGCATGTCACCTGAGTCACAGTCACTGATTGTGTGCATGTGCTCAGCCCAGTGGTCCTGCATTTCAGCTTCCCTTAATCCTCCCCCCGTGTGGTAACTGTGGACTCAGTAGCTGCTCACTTGCCTTCAGAAAGCATTTAGAAACCTGGCTGTGGACATCAGGATTCAGATTTGTGTGCCAGTAATGCATAAGACATGTAATGAGCACAAGGTTCTCTGTCATATGGCTTTTATCTCACTTTATAGCATATAATAATTACTAGCACAACTACACTTTTAAAACCTCCTTAAGCTATGGCAGGCTATATGTGCATACCAATAAATATAATTAGGTTGCTTTCACTTGGCATATATTTGACAGTGCTAGCTACATACAGGGAAATGTATCTATCACCTTCTGCTGAAGAAAAAGAGGGCAGAGATGCAGAACAGAAACTGGATGTGAAGCATTGATGGAATAATATGGATGTTGCAATTGCTCCTGGTTTTGTGCTTTCCCATTGTAGGCAGATCTATAACTAGCTTGGGTTTAGCCTGAAAAATATTGTCTTCAGACAGGTATATAATGTAAACCCGAGCAATCCTGTTTTCATTTAAATGAGATAAGGTGCAGGCATTAGTTTACTAATGCTGCTTGGAGCTGCAAGCAAACCATGAGAATCTGCTTGAACTTCTCTAATCAGTGAGCTTACTAAGCCAACACTATTTTTGTGACTACATGTGAACTGAGTCTTAATATGAGAATTTGTTTGCCAGTTTTGTAGCCAACATGGTCTGTGATAATCTACACAAAAGAAAATGTGAATTTCCTGTGAAGGAAACAAAGATTTTATCCTGAATCTTTAGTCCAGGTGATGAGGTTGCTGCCTACATTACCTTCATTGTCCCTTTAGTCTCTTGCTTGAAATGCTGCTCATTTGAGTAGCAGGTAAAAGCAAGCTTGAGACAGAGGGGAAATTTTCCAGAGTAGAAATTCATTTCGAATTTAGGTAAAATGTGCCTCTTTGAATTAATTCTGCAGCTTGCAAACAGAGCTGTTTGGTCTGCGTTCAAGACTGCCTATTCTTGCAAAAAACCCTATGCTCAAAAACTGCTTCAGCCAAAGGACTGAGATAACAGGGGCCCCTTGAACCTTGAAACAGACAGAGCCAGACAGGGCTGAGATTGCTGGAGAGAGGGCAAGCTGACCCAGGAGCTCTTTCGGTACTTTCTGATCAAAAACTAGCTGCAAGTGTAACGTGAAATCAGTAAAACGAATATGCATGAGACTATATGCATATGTATAAGCAAGGGGGGATAAAAAGGGTTCAGGAGTTCTCAGGGGTGTGCATGTCCTTTAAGGGGGACAATGATCCCCACTTGCATCCAGTGCTGTAATAAACATACCGGCTCTACAACTTTTTACAAAAGCTGTGGGGCTTCTTTCTGCAAATCAAGCTCCCACTCTGGAGACTGGCTTAGGGCACACTAGTTCCAGTGAGAGAACTAGGAGCTAAGTCCAGAACTCCTGCATCCTGGTTCAGTGTCTTCATTTGACACCTGTTCCACTTCTTCAGCCAAATCTAACAGGTTATGTGCAGAGAATAGCCCAAAGCAATGTCAAAGGTCTCTCTTGGCTTGGCAGTGATGAGGAAATCTGCAGTAAAACTGCTCTGTTACTTCCAGCTCTCTCCCCTGCACCAGCATCAGATGCTGTGTAAGCAGAAGGCTCTGCCAGAAGAAGAGGAGAGGGCATCTCAAGAGGGATTCTTCTTCCTTTCTTTGCTGCAAGTTACAGCTTTAATGCATCTGTAATTGTTTTCACTTCCATAATTGAAAAAAGTTTGTTAATGGCAGGTCAGCTGCTTCCAAACAGTACTTTGCAACTTGTTCCCACTCACCTCATTTCCTTTCTCCACTATGGTGATCTGATAGAGGGAAAAAGAATAAGAGGAAAAACAGAAAAAGAAAAGGAAATGAAAAATAATAAAGGAAATGGAAAAGAAAGGAAAAGAAAAATAATAAGAAGAAAATTAAAAGGGAAAGAAAAAAGAAAATATTTTGGCACATCAATATTTCTCTCATTTCATTGTCTTGTGTGATGACTCGCTGTCAAAACAGTGCTGCAGCATTTGATATGCCACGCTGGAACAACTTCAGAACTGCTTCAATGTGCTATTTCCATCTGTACAATTAGGGAGGGCTTAAAAAAGCAGATCTTTTGACACAACTTCGCATAGCAAGTTCAGTGTATTATGCTACTTTATACCATGGAGTCTTGACTAAATGGGCTGTTTGACATGATTAATTATAAGGGATTTAGAGTTGTCTTGTGTAAGTACTTTATAATCTTTGTGATGCAAATAAAAAAGGATGTAGCCTGGAAAAATATTAGGAGTATTGCAGACACCATTAGTCCAAAGGTGTTTCTCTGCACAAATGTGCCATCTGGCCTGGGTCATATCCTGGTCCTTGCTAATAACTAGAATTAGGGTGAAGCAATGGGATTGTAACAGCTGAACTACCCTTTATTCCAGCAATGGTGGAACAACAGGTGCTGCGTGGCAAACAGCTGAGAGAAAACAATGTGATTAAGAGCACATAATTACACTGAACATTCAGATCATGCATTTCTCCCCTGTATTCCAAAGTTTTGGAATACCTGGCTACTATGCAGGGCAATTTGCAGGGCAATAGCTGTATACTTCCCATTCCATTACAGACAGCCACAGCTGATCCACACTGCTTTGCACTGCAGATGGGATGGTGAAATCAGGTAATTATAGCTTTCAGCACTGGTGGCAAAATATGTGAAAAGGAGTTTTTAATAAGTAGCGGGCTCAGAGTTTCACTATGTGGACAATTAAAAAAATGTGCATACTAGCTGTAAAGGGTGAAAGAAACTTCCTTGTCCTGTGGACATGCCCTGTGGATGCACATCACGCAGTGAGCCCCCATTGCCAAGTCACAGAGCCTTATACATACTCTCAGTACTGAAATGCTCCCTACTTACACTCTTTGCATTGTGCTTATTCAGAGCTGAGATATTCTGTCCATCTATCACTGCTATTTAAGGCACCTCTTTGCAGGTCTGTTGTGGTTTAACTCCAGTCAGCACCCAACCCTTCACAGTTGCTCACTCGCTCCCACACCAGTGAGACTGGGGAGAGGATGAGAAGGGTAAAAGAGAACTTGTGGGTTGAGATAAAAACAATTTAATAGGTAAAGCAAAAGCTGCACACACAAGCAAACCAAAACAAGGAATTAATTCCCCCCTTCCCATGGGCAGGCAGGTGTTCAGCACCTCCAGGAGAGGAGGGTCCCATCCTGCAGAACAGTACTTGGGAAGAAAAATGCCATCACTGCAAACATACCCCTCCTTCCTTCTCCTTCACCCCCATTTTAAATACTGAGCATGACATCACATGGTCTGGAACATCCCTTGGGTCAGTCAGGATCACCTGTCCCAGATCACCTCCCAAACTCCCAGGCACCCCCAGCCCCGTCCCCAGGATGGCCAGACAAGGGACAGGAAAGACCTTGGCTCTGTGCAATCCCTACTCAGCAATAACATCTCTGTATTATCAACCCTGTATTGAGCTCAAATCCAAAACACAGGCCCATTCCAGCCACTGGGAAGAAAAATAACTCTACCCCAGCCCAAGTCAGCACATTGCATTCCTTATTGCACACCATTCACATCATGCTCAGATCCTACACTCTTCAATACAATCTCATTAATCACCATCCCCCCCTTCCCATTCTTTTATATAACACACAGATATTATTCCCTTAGTCTATGGACCACCCCTGCAAAATACCCATAAAATGTCTACAAAATGGCTGTTGAATTCATCTAGTCCATGACTTTGGGTTCTATCTTCTCTGGTGGTCCCTCAGGACATCAGAGGTACTGTAGGAGGAATTACCGGGCACCAAAGCCAGTTCAGGTTGGGTCACTGCTGCCCTACAACTGCTTCTTATGAGATTTCTCCTCCATTAGTTTGGGTGTTTCCTGTTACAGAGATTCCAGCTCGGGAGGGAAGGATGACACACTTGTTAGGCTCTTTGCCCAGCCCTAGAGAGCTCTGGCAATCCCCTTCTGTTTGAGCACAGGCTTTCTCTGACTCTGAGTTATGGTGCCTAACTTATAGCCTACAGGTTTCCAGAGTAATGTCCCTGTACTTTGTTAGGTAAGACAGCTATAAGGTTGGTATGCACATATATATATGCATGTATAGTACGAATATATATATGTTCACCATATATGATATAGTATATGCATCTACATTGTGTGGGCATATATATGCTTTTGTACATGTGGTGTTTTTCATGGGGTCCAGGACCACTCACATGCTGCCACTTCAAGGCAAGGAAGACTATGCTGAGGTCAGGGCTGATCTGGAAACCCCACACTTCCTATCAAAATTTGAGGAGAAATTTCCCTGTTTTAAGAAATTGGTATTAATCGTTTCCACTCTAAATGGGGGTTTCATTCTCTCCCTCTGCAAGGGTCCTTAACCTTAACACTTGTCGGAGGCAGAAACAGGGCTTTTTTGGCAACCTTTCCAATTTACCTGGCATAGATAATTTCCTCCAGTTTACTCAACGGGGAGTGAAAGGGAATGGACAGAGCTGTAACACTGATAGAACTCTGACAGAAGGTTGGAAAAGTTGCATCTAGTTCATAATAGAAATCTAAGCCTGAGGTTTTTAGATAGGATTTAGAGGCTATCCAAAGCCACTGGAGTCCATGCGTGCTTTGGAAATATCATCACAGGTCTTCACACTTTTTTCTTAGCAGAGATTCAGAAACAGTTAAATTCTTAGCAGACTTCAAAATAATATACACAATGAAATTAGAAAGGCCATACACCTTATCTCAGAGTTTGCATACAGATGTACAAGACTGTGTGAGCTTTCAGTCAGGTTTTGGGAATCCTTTACAAATCTATTTCTCACACTTCACCATGGCCTTACACAAGCATTTCAGCCCGAGACAGAGGCATCTCCTCATTCTCCTCCCTCTGAGCTTTGGCTCCTCCTTCTTCACTGACCTTGATATCTCCCTGTTGTTCTCCTCACATGCCTTCACCTTTCCTTTTCTCTGACTTGGGAGAAGATTGGCGCTTATAGATTTATTTTGCTCTCTCAAGTGGAATGTTTCAGTGCTGAAAGCATTAACAGACAGGCAAATTCTCTCACTGACTGGGCTAGGATGGCGGCAGCCACTCCAGCCACGTGGCTGTTTATCAGCCCTGGCTGCTTTCATTTCCAGCCATGGGGCTACCTCCTGTGCAGACTGCAGAGTCTTTGGTCTCAGCTGGTGCCTCTGGTGTCTCACAGCAGTGGAACAGTCACTGGCAGGATGGCTTGGCGACTTGCATCTGGAACAGGGCTTGGCTCAGCCCAGAGCCCAGTAGAGCAGCACTGGCCCGGCCCTAGCAGAGCCCGGCCGGCCCGCTGACTGCAGAGTGGGGCTCAACAGACTGCAACAGCCCCCCCAGGACCAGCCTGGCACCATCCATCCCAGCAGCCAGGCCACATGGCCGGCAGGGGCCAGCCTTAGTGGGAAGGTGGGGAAAAGGCTTCCGCTCTTTTGCAGAAAGTAGAGAGTAGAAGAGAACTTTTCGCAGTTTTCTTCTTTCTTAAATACAACTTACAGAGGTGTGTCCAGCTTCTCTAATTGGTTTGACAGGGTATCAATATTCAGAGCTAGCTAGCTATTGGTTCTGCCAGCCACAGAGGAAGCTGTATTGTTTTCCACAGGGAAGGTAACTTCCGTGGCTGACCTTTTTCTTCCTTACAAAAAATTCAATTAAGGCAAACCCAGGACACTATCCTATTCAGCTGACACGAAGAGAGCAGTTTGATGGTTTTGTCTCCACGATTCACTCTACCATTGGTCACTTTGTCTCAGACAAAACACAAAGGTGCTGGATATGTGTTCCTGTGCACACTATAGCAGGTTTTGTCCAACAGCTGGCTTGTCTGGCAAGATTTTTGTAGCACTTGGTTTATGAGGGGCTCTCTATGGCCATAAGGCAAGACTGCTGCTTCCCCCTCTGGCCTAGGTGTGCTGAGATGTCAGCCAAGATGCCTTCAGTAGGACCTCTGTCAGGTCAGGATAGACACCTTCACTGAATCCAGCCTGAATGCTTAAGCCAAAATTAGGCTGATGGCTCACAGCAAGTTAGCATGTTTAGGCTGGTCGAGGCGAGTTTTGCCAGAAGCAAATTAGGAAACATTTATAAATCCTCCTCTGGTAGAAAATGGGTAAGTCAGTTTGCACCTGGGTAGAGGTGTAGTGTGTGAGATTTTCTACTGCATTAGCTATATGCAGGAGAAGATCTGTTTGGGGCCCTCATATGACAGAACAAAAAGGTAATTCTTATCACAAAGTTGTCTGCAGCCCTTTTGTTGTTGATATGTGTGCACTTGGGGAAGTGTTCATTATAATTATTGTTTATTTCCATACAGGAAATAAATGTAATAAGAGGTATGGTAGTCTAAGTTGCCTTAATACTCCTCTAACTGTATTTATTCCAGATGGTATGATAATGGTTTTTAAAAGAAATCACATCCCAAAGTAGGTTTGTGTGCACAAAAAACTGTGTAGAATTGCTCTGAGTTGTTGGGAGCCTGTGATGTGTCTGACTCCTTACTACGCTGCTTCAGTGTTATACTGTTGTGGCAGTCAGAAAAAGGAGCTTTATTTCAACAAAGAGAGTTCACTAAAATTCTATTGTGGACTTTCTCAATTCCTTTAGATGCATAAACCTGGACTCGTGAAACAGCTCAATCTTAAAAGCCACAAGTTCTTCTGAAAATTTAGTGTACTGCTGTAAATGCCCAAGTAGGGATTATTTTGCATTGTCCAGGAAAGAAAATCAACCAAGACAGGAAATTCCCACCCAGAAAACTTTCATGGATGTGCTAAAGCACAAACTTGTAGTTCCCATCCTGGTTCTATGGAGCACAGAGGTAGAGAGATTTGTTTTGGTCTGAATCATGAAGTCTGTTTGAAACATTTATTTTACTTGTGCCAAAGGTGATTGCTGTATCCACTGAGGTGCTGCAATGTCACAGTACAATAGGTTGGACTCAAACCTATACAGGGGACCCTTAGCCAAACCTGTTCAAGCTTAGATGCAGGCACACTGCTGGCCAGAGATCTGGGCAGAGAGAGATTCTAGCCAACAAGCTGCTTTAACCCAGGAGTTTCAACCCCCCTATATAAGTAGGCCTCCATAATAAGCCAATGCTGTTGTTGCATGGATTTCTGAGAGTTTGTGTCATCCCTGTCTCCGACCAACAACCCCACTGTGAGACTTAAGGCATTGGCCAGAAGAAGAGATTGCCTTCAGTGGCCATGACTTATAAATAGTGCTGCTCCCTTCCCAGAAAGGCTGCCAGGATAATGCATGATTTTGGATTGTCTGTAGTGTAGGTTTTCTCATAAGAAGCTATTAGCTGTTTTGGTTTTATTTAAGGATTAATAGATGCTGTAAACACATAGATGACTTGACAAATTCATGTTAAAGTGGTAGTCATAGAGCCACACTGTCCATTCACAAGCTATATCCTGACAAACCAAACATATCTGTAAGGCAATTGATAGCTCCCTGTAAATGCAGATCTGAAGTGTTCCTATTCTGGTTGACTTCTAATTGCATGTGTGAAACATCACGATTAATAGACACCTAAACCCCTTGATGATTCTTCCAACTGCATGCACATTTGCAGCCTACAAGCTGCTCTAGAGGTCTGAGAACACAATCCTTTCTGTCTTCACTCTCAGTAATGGCACAATAAGTCAGTTTCCATGTCTTTTCCTGTCTACATAAAATTAGGACATTCAAAGTAGGGGAAAATGAAAATTGTATACAAAAATTAATTTAACCTTGTTTTGTGTTAAACACCACCACAAAACCTCCTGGTGAGTTTGGGTGGTGCTGACCATTGAAGCAGGAATTCTATTTTCAGGAAAGCCCTTGCCAGCCTCTGCTTGGTTCCAGGCAGCCCTGCCTGAATTAGGTTGCAGCCCACCCTGCTGAGATGGATGTAAAGGGCTTAATGCTGGTTTTCCATCACCTCCCTCCACAGTGTATGGAACTGCTCCAGCCCAGAGGAATTCCTGAAAGGAGTCAGAATGAGCTCCAATCAAAATTATTTGCTTTGTGCAGCAGTAAGCTGAGGCCCTCACGAGAGGCCCTTCCACCAGGTGTGATGTCCAGACTGGGTTTGCAAAGGTGAAACCATTATGAAGCTTTACCTGCTTACCTGGACTGTAACCACACTGCCAGTGTCAGCTTCCTGAGTCTTCCAATAACCAGGATAATAACCAACTGGAAAAAATTCATTTAGCTGAGCTGCATAGCTGTAGCAATACCAAACAGGATTTTGCCTGTGTGCAGTTTGTGAAACTGGGGTAAGAACACTGTCTGACACCTGATGTGTGCAGTGGACAAACAAAAATTGCAGGTGGTACAGTAATGGGAGCTCCAGAGCCATCTGAGAAACACAAGAGTTTTGTTTTTCGAAAGTGGTACTTAACCTGTAGCTGCAGGTATAGACTTAAATCTGTCATAAATTGAACATGGTTTCTGCCCATCACTGGCTTCACTTTTCTTTAGAATGTAACAGGTAGTGGTGAGTGGTCACTCAAAATAAGTAAATGGCTTTTGTCCCTTTGTCCCTGGAGACCCTTTAGCTCTTGGCACCTTCATTTCCTGCACTGTAAAATATTGGAACCAGGGAGAGAAAAATAATTTCAGTCTGAAAAGCATCACAGAGCAGCCTTGTCTGGCACTGCTCAGCTCTGGTTAAAGAACACCATGTTTGGGTGGACGTCTTACAGAACCAAGACTTTGGCTTGCTTTGTTCTCTAGTTTTATGGTATATAGTGGAGCTTCTGTGCTTAAGCTTTCCATCTGAGACAGGAAAGGAAGTCTCATGTTCATGTAAATCTGGAGAGGTGAATAAACATCACTGTGGTTCCTGTTAGCTACTGGCTAAATAGTGGCTGATAATTCACTGAACTCAATAACCTCTCCCTTTTTGCCTGAGTTTGAAATTTTTGGAGGTTCCAGATCCCTATTATTATCCCTAAAGTATCTATTGGCACGTTCAGCAGAAAATCTTGAACCATGTACAAATCTTCCATTCTCTGTGTTTATAAATGTGTGGCTAAATGCTTATTATCGTATTGAAAAGCTGCCCATCCACAGAGCAGATACCAGCAATTCAAGCAGCTAGGTGGAGCTTGGGTTCCTACTTCAGCCTGCTCAGTGTGATGGCTGAACACTGGTCAGTATGGCCAAGAGGCAGCCTTCTCAAAGATCAGACTGTTCAGCAGAAAATATTAAATATGTGGTTTAAGACCATAGGTTTTCCTGCTTTAATCCTTTGGCAGTGAAGGAATACATGATATGAAATAGATATAATGAGGGGTCTTCCACAGAGGACGCCCACTGATCATCTCCAAACAAACACTGGGGCAACCATTAGAGTTCTGTTGTCTGCTGTGCATCTTCTTATAATTTTTGCCATTCGAACATGTGTCTTTGCCTTCAGGGAATCAGTGTGCATCTGAGATCACTCTTTTGAGCAGCTTTGGAAAAGCTGCTCACAAGATCCTGGTTCCTTTTCTGCCCCATCTCTTTTGCCAATTAATGTTTGTTCAAAGAAATCCAAGAGCAATTTACCAAGCACCACCTTCCCCCTGCATACGAGCAGCTCCTTTCTGCGTTTACTTCAGTTTTGCCAGCAAAAAAAGCCTGTGCTGTAAAGTGCCCTGGATAAAGGAACTAATCCAAGCTGAAAATAACTTGGCAAAAACCTGAGGAGTTCTCCAGAAGAGCAGCTCTTTGGTTTGTTTCGGAATGTGGATGTTTCTACTAGAGAAAGGGTCCAGAGGCAGAAATAGGGACTGAGGCAACTTAAACCAGTGTCACTGACAGAAAAACCCCACAGAACCAGAGTCTTATTAAAATACAGTATGTCTGTCCTTATTTTTATTATTATGGGTCTTTTTCTTCTCTATAACACCACAGTACCTCTGTGCTGACTTCATAGTTCCATAGCAGGGCCTATAAACTATTCTATCCCAATGCCCCAAGTCCAGCTACCTTTTCATGGGAAGGTCAAAGCAGTGGAGGCTCTGATATCTGCCAGGATCTTCAAACACTCTGATTTTTACTGTACTGAAAATACCTGGCTGACTGCCATCTGGTGCTGGTGATCTATTGCCTGCAAATTACCCAAATTGTTGCTCATTTATTTTATACTAGCACAGCCTGATCTTCCAGATCTACTCTCCCTTCTAGGGCAATAATCTTACTCAACCAAATCTTAGGAGGCAGAAACTGGCACACCTCTGCTGAAACAGGCGAATTCAGGTGAGAGGGTGGGGCATCAGATGACGGAGGGTAAGAGTAGGAGCATCAGGAAACACGCTTGTAAGCTCCCCCATCCCTTGTGATAAGACTGATGTAAAGAAACAGTCCACGAAATATGCAGTTTTCTTACCTCCTGTCATTTCTATCTCCATTTTGGGCCACTTGCCTGCTATTATAGTAAACATTTTAATAGTGCATGTATGTCGCTGTAAGTGCTTTAACAGCAGAAATTACACAGATCCAGCAGTTGCTCCTGACTTCAGGAGGAAGCTTGGCTTGGCTGAGTTACCTGAATCATCTCAATCAGTCACTTCAGCTATTAAGAACTGGGCAAACTTTATGGAACTGAGAAACATGTGCTAAAGTTTTATATTGCAGAGTTTTGGGGGTTTCTGTCTACTTGCAAGAATAAATTTTTCATTTTAATATTTTGAAATGTGAAGTTTGGTCTTTAAAGACAAGAAGTGTTGAATAAACACCATGTAGAGCAGGCATGGGCATTAACAGTATTGCAAGCCTTTCCCTTTTATCTTCAAACTTCATGTCTGCGTAATTGTCCCATTGCAGTATTTTTTCCTGAATAGTATATTATTTATCTACTTTTGAAGATATGTTTTTATTGCTACCAACAGTAACATCAGTGAGGTGCTGGTACAGAAGAGATGCTCATTTTTCCTCCCTTTTCTTATGGATCCAATAGGATCATAACGGAGAGCTGCAGTTTGGCTGAGCCAAATGCAAATCAGAAATCAGAATAAAGGAGATGACATTGATCAAGGCAAAAGGAGATGGTGACAGAGGCCAGGCCAGTGTTCTGCCTTCTGAAAAGGGCTGCAAGGCTGCAGCAGAGCTGGCTGTGGTAGGAAGTGTGTTGTCACCTCTGGAGAGGGGAGTGACGGGAGAAGCTGCTCTGGAAAAATCAGGTCTTTGACTTTCCCACAGTGTTTTTCACAACAGTTACCTGATACCTTTTTTTTCCCCCAAAATGATTAAATTATTTCACTGAAGTCTGATAATTGTAGCCACACATCTGCAATTTGTCTAGTCTAATTTTACAGGCTGTTCATTTTAAGAGAGGTAGAGCTGGTAAGAGAAGAGGTATTGAAGCTGATGGAATATGCCCTAGTTTAAGACCTAGGTTGTTACTATATAAACTGTCTGGCTTACACGAGAGTGTAAAAGTATTTCTGGGCTGAGTGAAGGGGTTTTTTGAAATAAGCACCTGGGAAGCATTCACTTCCATGCAGGTCCCTAAAGGACAACAAATAAGGGTTCTCTGAAACTTCAGGATGACATTTTCTAGAGAGAAGGTGGTTATACTGATTTTTCTTCATTTTTTTTTCTTATGTTAAGACTGAAATCACTAGGTGAAAAATAAAGGTAGAGAAAAGCATTCTGCAGTAGGAGGAGGTGAGGTTTGCAAGACAAAGCCATCTAGTGGTTACTGCTCACTGCTCTCGCTGCTCACGGACTCAGAGCTCTCGTCACCAAGGGGTTTGGTGCCTTCTGTGAGACCTGGTCAGCTCACTGGGCTGTGTCTGCTTCCTCCTGAGAAGAGAGGGAAAGGGCTGGTAGCTATTGAGTCAGAACAGTAAAGGGAATGGTCCCCTTGCGCAGAAGGAAAGTCAGATTGCCCGAAAATTGTTTGCGTTGTTGAACAGCAGAGGCCAGCAAAGCTGGTGGCTGGTCTGGAAAAGCATTGCCAGAAGTAGTGACTCAGGTAAAAGCCTGACTGAATGAAGCATGTGAGCCCAATCCAGGCATTGAGAGCATGGTGACCTCAGCTGTGCCTGGGGTGCACAAAGGACAGCCAAGAAGCAGCTCACAACTGCTGCTGGCATGCTGCACTTGGGAGGAGATGTGAACCTTCTTTAAGCAAAATACTCTGTGGATTAACGCTGCATTTATTAAATTGTTTCATCCTCCCAAAAAAAAAAACTCACTTAAATATCCAAAAAGTTTTGTTTTGACACATTCTAAATGTTTTAACACTTACATATAATTTTAAAAGCTGAAAACCATAGAGTTTGGACAGCAACATTCACTTGATCACCATATGCAGTTTCTCTACTTCTGTTGCGGTCGGCAGTGGTGGTGGAGGCAACCTTCATCGAGAGCGTCTTGCAGTAATGGGTGGGAGCCACGAGAGCACCAGCACACACACACACAGAGCAGACAACAGACAGACACACACAAAGCAGCTCAACAGTGAAGACACAGGAGAATCTAGGCATTGAGTTCCAACGAGGGTTTATTAGTACCTAATGCTGAAAGGGTCCAGGGGCCAAAGACAGGGAACAAAGCAGGGTCCAGGGTATAAATACAGGGAAAGAGGGGGCAGAGAAGAACATCAGGGATCCAATGGTCTGAGGGCTCAGGGGTGGTACACAGGGAAGGGGCCAATAAGGAATGCCAGGGTGGATGGGCAGAGGTTACACAAACCAATAGGAAAACAGGGAAGGGAGAACTTACCAGAACATGAACATATAAGGGTAAAAGGGGTAGGGAAGGCCAACAGGCCAATGGGGAGGACAGAACTGGGACAAATTAACATAGTGCTGCAGAGCACCATGGGGGAAGCTTCTTTCCTCACCCTGAGCTGTGAAGAATGCCCGGAGCCTAAGATGCATCTGTCCAGGGGATTGCTGTTGTTCTCTCCCAGGTAAGCTCGCAAATCTCCGCATACTTCCCCACAAAAAAACCAATTAATCAACAAAAAAAAATCTCATATTTGCCTAAAATACTTTTTTCCCTGTATTCCCTAGTTTGGTAAATGAACAAAAATCATTATTTCCATTGTGAGGCCTTAGTTTAATGCCCATTTTCCTCTTAAAAATTATACCTTTGAACTTTGTCATCTGCTGTGCTCAGAGAGCTAGCATTATAAACTTTTCAATAGGTATTCCAGAATCCACGTTGGAGGCACATATTTATTAGGAAAACAGCTACCTTGTCAACATAATGTGACAATGCAGGAAGTTTATATTTTGAGGAAGCACAAAAACCATTGAGAGGGCTGAGAAAGGGAATGTGTGTGCTGAGTATTTTAATGTGGGTAGAGGTGAACAGTCAATGTTGGTTAAGAAATGTGGCAAAATAGATAAGCCTAGTGGAGATTGCTCCTGCTATTGTACCCTTGCCGGGGAAAGGAGGCAAAGGATTAAACAATTCTTTACGTCAATAGGTGAGCCTAATTTCATAGCTTCTAAAATATCTTCATAGTGCATGTACTGTGTGTTCAGCCACAAGTACAATCCTATTACTAAAATGCAACTCCAGTGCACCTGGCAATTACAGGGCTGCATTGCTCACTTTTTCTGAAACTCTTAAGGACACTTCTGATGTTGGGTTGGTTTGGTTTTTTTTTTTTTTTTCCGTAAGAATTTTAAAAATATTCCAAGTAATGCCGAGTTTATCAAAAGGTGGTGGGATTTTTGGGTTCTCAATTACCAGAGTGCTTGCTATAAGTTTGTTCCTTGCCAGTATCCAAACTCCACCACATGAAAAGTGAGCCCAAAGTCAGTAATGAGGAGGTAGAGAAAATGAATGCGCGTTTGATCACTTTTTTACTATCCTTTTATCCTACCCTTAGTAAACCATTTTTGGTTCTTCTGTGGATCCAGTTAATGAGTCTTTGTACATTTGGAGTTTGCAGTGTTGCATCTTCAATGGCTATAGAACAAGGCATGAAGCTGAAGGGACTAAGGGAGCAAGTGGTATGTGTGCCTCAGAAGCAAGCAGTCAAGTCAAGCTTCTCTTAAGAAAAGCAAAAACTGGGCAGTTTTTTTTCTTTCACTTTCCATCATTTTTTGTTTGCCTGTTTCTTTTGAGGAGCAGAAGCACAAGACAGGCTATTGGGTCAGAAAATATAATTTTCTCTGTTAGCTAAAATAGAAGAATGGGTGACACCTCCTTCTCTTTGCCAACACCACATGAAATAAGTTGCACTAACAGACTCAGTTGGCCACATTTCCCCATTTTCAGTGTAACTGCTCATTTTAAGTTGTTGCTTTAATAAGCAGATGGATTTTTCATAATGCTTAAAAGGAGTTAAAGCATGAAGGCACTTAAAGAAATCAGATGTAGAGTCTTTAACTAATGGGATTATAAAGTAGAGGCCCTTTAAAGATGGCTTTAAGTGATCCAGCAGTCGTCAAGACCTTATTATGGATCAACAGTTTATTCTGTGAACAATAGTGCCTTTTGAAGAATTCATACAAACAAAATTTAGATTTGTGCAGAATGGTTAATTTTATTGAAGTGTTGTAATATAAATGCATGAGCTTCCCTGAGCCATCTCTGTGTGCTTATGTCTCTACTTTTCTAGAATGCAGGCACTTTTGCATCTTTAATATATGACAAATTCTGTGGATTTCCTTGTTCCAAAACAGCATTTTTATCATTTTTGTGATCCAATGAATGCCATCCTTTCAGGACTATTTTTGCGGGAACAAGAGGAGAAGAGGAAAAGGTCACCACAATTAAAAAAGCTCATGCTTTAATATTTAATAATGCAGTAATATTTCTTTAAAAGCAACTCAAATTCAGCTATGGGCCAAGGGCCATTTCTGTTACATTCGACTGTAAAAGGCAGGGTTTTGGTAAAGATTTGAGCATTTGAAAACATAAGGTTTTATAGAAAACACTGCATCTTTATTGCCTTCAGTGCTGGTGGAAGTCTGGTTGCCTTATGGGAAACATATGGTGTTACTGAGGAGCTGTGAATGTTCTCCTAAATATTCTAAGGACAAATTTCACCTATGAATTCTCCACTGACTCAAAAGAAATTCCTCTGTGGTGTCTAGGGCCTGATCCAAAGGTACTCAAATAAATTGGAATTCTTGCATTGATTTCCAAAACCTTTAAACCATATCCTAAGTGCTTTATTCTGTAAGACATCTGATTTTGGTTGATTCTTTTCTGAAATAAATGGGGACTTTCCCAGGCTGAGAACTTTCCCTTGTCCCTCCCAAGAGTGTTCCAGATACATTTGGAAGCTCTGTTTTTGTTGTCCGTGCGTTTGAGCCGAGTCCCACCTCCAGTGCCATACACTTGACCCAGTTTGTGCTGATTTTGGTCTTTGGGCATGAGATGCAGAAGGGGGAGACAGTGCAGGTGCGCTCGGGCTCCTGAGCAGTTCTCACAGTGATCCCATCCTGTGCTGACACCATATCCCAGCCAGCAGGACTGTGTGGGCTCTTTGGCTGGTGCTGCTGGGCCTTCCTCACTCTTGAAGGGCACAAGCTGTCAGAAGCTGATGGGAGCAAGAGGTACATTCAGATCTGCTGCTGCCCACATGGATGTTCTGAGGGACTTGAAGACAACCATTATAATCTGACTCCTAAGCTCTTTCTAGAATTAACCCCTTTTTCAGTTTAATAGCCGATGGATTCAGGAAGAAAGGTGACTCTTGGGCTATGATTAGATCCTGCTGGCAGAGTTTTCATGACATTAAGTCAGGGTGACATCCTGGTGAGTCCAAGGGCAGGAGACCCACCTCCCTGAGAGTTCCTGGGCTGCTCAGGATAGACAGAGGCTGCTGTATCTGCACTTGCAACTTCCTACTGTGACTGTAAAACTTTCAGGAGGCCTGTGAGGGAGGATGTTTCTAATCCCAGCAGTGACTGGATTGCTTAATTGCTGTTAGTTTGGCTTTTCTGAAGTGCCTGGGCCAAGGAATGACTTGAACATTCCCACAGAGATGCTGATTCCAAGCCTTCTCTGATGTCTACTAGAGGAACTGACCCTAAGTTAGCTGAGTCCCTAGACAGGTTCTCATATTGGGTGTGATGTGTTTTGCTAGAAAGACAGCTCTCTTGCAGGCAGGCAAAGAGCCAAACCTGACTGAAATGTTCAGTAGGATTTAGATTAAGCCCACAAATCCTGATTCTGCAAAGATTTAAGCTTGTCCATAACTTTTCATATGTGAATAGTTTTATCGAGATCAAACGATTTAAGATAATGTACATATATGAAATTAAAATAATGTACCTGTTCAAGTCTTGGCAGTATTGAGGCTGTAATGAACTGGATAAAAACATGGAAAAGAAAAGATTGCTTTCTCAGAGCTATTGAGGTGTTACTTCAGAAACCTAGTCAGTGACAACTGCATTTACGTGTACTATACAAAGTCTGAATAAATGGGAGTGTTTATTCATCCACGTCATGTATTTGGGTCAATAAGGGAGCTTCAAGGGTTTGGCTTTTATATTCTACTCAAAAAAGCACCTGAAAGTACCAGTTTTACAGTTTGATCCTAGTGCAATCAGTCGGTGTTTTTACTGTAGAGAGACTTCAGGATTCGGATTGCAGGCCTTATTAAAAATAGGCCCAAATTGAAGAAAGAAAACAGTGTGACAGGCTGAGTGAAAGGTCTGCGATGCTGCAAGGGCTTCTTTGTGGAGTGAAGAGCAAGTTCTTCTCCAAAATAAGGATAAGGAGAGGTTAAATAAAATCTTTTGGAGAAAAAACAAGTCTTCTGCTAAGTCAAGGTCTGAGCCAAGATGTGAAGGTGACACGTGCTGGTGCTTGCAATGACTCTGCTGTCTGCCTGTCCTGCCTTCTCCTTCCTCCCCTCTACCTTCAGCCCTGGGCGTTGGTCACTGGGCTCCTCTCAGCTGCCACTAGAAACCAGTGTATCCTTGTTTCTCTAAAAGGTGACAAAACTGTGGAAGCAGGAAGCAATGGAGCAGCACCCTTGTTTAGCACACCTTCTGCCCCACCTTTCCTTGGTGTTTGAGGGGCCCAAGACTCCCTTGGAACCTGCAGTGTTTCTGGGGATGGCATCCCTTTCAACATGCTCTTCTGCTCCTTGCTTGGGTCTGATCCCTGCGTTTGAGTTTTCAGAGCCACAGGTCAGGTCATCACTGCATAGGTAAAGAAACTAGAGAGGGGGAAATCTTCCCTGTGCCAGCAGCCAGCAGAGTGTGTGCGCCAGTGGAGCTCTGACTGCAGCTAAGTCAGAGGTGAACTGTGGGTGCAGCTCTGTGTGTAGGGCAGATCATATTGCTAAGGTGTAATCATCTTGTATGGAGAGTAAGAGAGTACAAAGGAGCCTGATATCTTAGGCCTAATCAAGCAGGAGCCATGGGAGAGACAGACACCAATAACTGCTCCCTGGGGTATGTGGAAAATGGTGTAGAAGATAAAGAATTTTTGTAAAGTTTAATAAGGAATAAAATAAGAGACAAAAAATCCAGTGTTGGGGTGCTCCTGGCCAACAGCCAAAGAACACACTGGTGTATACAGACAATGTAATCTTTATACTGTTACATTGCTGAGATACAGGCATATTCATGTGTTTCATACATTATTCAAATATTCTTATGAACTTTCTGATGTTTTGGGAACTTCTTTGTTTGACTTCTTCACACTCTAGCTTATCTGCATTACATCCTGTGCATCAGGTCAATATATTTCATGTCTTCTTGTGTCTCCATCCTGCTGTTTACATTCTCTGAAAAGGATTTAGTATGTCCTCCTTAAATTTAACGTGGTATTCTCTAATTGTCCTCCAGTGCTCTGGTTTGTGTCATGGTAATATCCGACTTGGACAGGTCGGTCAGTGGAGGGCCTTACACTGTAGTTACACAAAAGCCTTTTTACAACTTACATTTGGCTAAGATCTATAATACAATACATTCATCACACTATTATTTCTGTAAGTGATTCATAGATATTATATTCATTGCACTACTATTTCTATGAGCAATACAGTGCATACTTAAGATGATAGATTATATTATATTACATTACATTACATTATATTATATTAACAAGCAGCTAAGAAGAGTTATAAGTGATACTATTTCTGAATACTTATAATCACTAACAACATGCATAAGCTAATATGTAAATGTGAAAGCCACTATTATCTGGTCATTTTTCACAGGTAGAAGTGACCAAGAGACATGTCGTGAAACTTTGTAATGATTACCATGTTACTGATGTAATGAAGAATGTTTAACCAATGGGAAATTGTTACCAAAAATAGAATCCTATATAAGTGCCGTACAAGTAAACCCTATATAAAGGCTTTGTATTCTCAATAAAATTGGCTTCTGATCCAGCTCAATTGTCCCCGTCTCTCCATCGCCAATAATTGGTGCCCCCATTAGAGGAGCAAGAAACAGCCTGCAGTTCAGCAAGCCCCGGGAGCTGCAAGTGCTGGTGCAAGAACCAGGAGCAGGCCTGAAATAGTCTCTCCACAAGAAGGAGGTGAGTCAGGGGGAACACAGGACAAAGTATGTTGTAGTGGGTGTGTTTTGTTTGATTTTGCCTCTCTCGCTGTTGTATTTTGGGAAGGTTGTAAAAGTTATGGTTTGCCCTGTGTTACCCCTGTCCCTTCCCCTTATAGTGGTTTTTGTCCAGGTTTTCCCGCCACTCGGGGTGTCCATCAACCTGCTCACCCCCCCTTTCCCCCCCGTTTCTGCTAAGTCATTCCCAGTTGTCCTGCCCCCCTTCATGTCAATTAAGTTTTCCCTGCCCAGCTTGTTCTCGAGGTTTCTGTGTCAGTCACCTTGTCCCCCGTGTATGGTTTGTTGTGTGCGTTTTCTCCCACCCCTATGTTTTCCCTGTTGGTTCAGTGAAACATCCTTATCCCTGTAGTACCTACCCATTGCCTGCTGTACCCACCTCCCCGAGTCAGAGGTTTGATAAGCTCTTGCTGAGCCTTGGGTGGGTCACTTCGTCTTGTCCCTTCAAGGAGATTAAAACTCTTTGGGATACCTCGACGGAGTGCCCGGCTCCTGGCTCTCTTTATCTCGGGACTCTGGTGGCTTTTCTCTGCAGCTGAACCCACACAGCTGCCCTGACCCACACCGCAGCCTCAGGGGAGGTTTTGGGGTGGCCTCTGGTGTGGCTCCCACCGCCACAAAGGGGCGAGCGAGCCGGATTCCCTGCCTCGTGGCGGCGAGGAGAAGCCACAGTATGTCTAAAGAAGAGAGAGGTGTTTTTGAACTAATGCTTGCAAAACATGGCAAGTCCTTGCCAAAGCTGGACTTGAAGCTAATTCTTATATGGGTGGCTGTTAAATGTCCCGACATCACTGCCTCCTCTATTTTTACAACTGCTGTTTGGGATGATGTGGGGGTTATGCTCTATGATTGAGCCACTATGGGACACGAGCTGGCAATGTGTATGCTCCTGTCCTGGATAATGTTGTTTGAGACACTGTAAAAGCAAGAGCAGTCTCAAGCTGTATCCTCTGCAGATACCACCGGCCCCCGACCCCGCTCTGAATCTCCCTGCCCACCTGAAACTGGTGCCTCTGACACCGAAGAGCAGGCTGCAGCCATCAACTCCCCCCTGCCCAGACAAAGGAGGGGAAGGCATCCTATCTCGCAGTCTTTAGCAGCTTGTATCGATGACTGCAGCTCTAGCACTGAGGAGGAGGGGGTTGAGTTGTTGAAACTGAAGATCACAGACAAAGACACTCTGACTACTCTAACTAACTCTAATCAGTTAGAAAGTGGTATGTTTATTACACCTGGCGGGCTGCATGGGGGTCGTCCCCAAAAGGCGTGACCGCACTGTACAAGGTTCTTCACCCTTTATTTTTTCCCCGAGATCTTACATACAATACATATGCATATCCCCAGCACCTCCCATCCCCACTTTGTACTAAAATGAGGTTATTAGTCCTTCACGCATGTGCAGTTTTTCTCTTGAATTGGGTTGGTGGTCTCGAATCGGGTCAATGATCTTGAAGGATGAAGTCAGGAAAGTCTTCATCAGGTCTCCGTGACCCTCTAGCATGATCCAAGGTCCCCTGCTTTGTAATTGATTGATGTAAAGGCCAGGCACTAACTATTGTTCTACTGGTTTCAACATGTTCTTATAGTGGTTCACTTATTCCACTTCCTTCTATAAGCAAGCTCATAATGGAACAATCAGCTCTAGCTTAAGCATCTAACAATCATTTACCTATTGTCTACCAACCTAACTTATGCCTGATCAATATAAATTATTTCTATCCCTCAGCTAAAATCTTAACTTTTTAAAATCATGATTTAACCTATTCCCTCCTGACTCTCATGATAACTGGCTGCAGTTAAAGAAAAAGGCTCTTAAGGAGAGGGATTTTGATATCGCAGCAAAAATAGTCATGCCAGTCAGGCTTTGCTGTGCCAGGGGAAACAACCCGCAGTGGGGACCCCTTGTTTATTTGGAAATTAAGGAACTGTGGCACATGGCTGGGGTCTCCCTGTTTTGCTAATCTTTTACAGTCTACGTTGTCAACTCATCTTATGTCCCCTCGTGATTTAAAGGGACTGGAGAACTTAATATTAACCCCAACTCGGTATGCTGTTTTTGATGCTCAGTGGAAAAAGGGGTTAGAAGCTTTGCTTGTAAGATTTGTGGGGCATGCAAAACAGAATATCACAGCCCTCACAAATGACCACCTGGCTGGAGAATGAGCACACGCAGACCCTGTGGGCCAAGACCACATTCCTAGAGAAGCCCTTGAGGGTATTACTGAAGCTGTGCGCATCGCATTTTTAAAGATTCCTGACACTGCGACCCCCCTAAAGGTATTTACTAACGTAAAGCAAAGACCAGCTGAATCTTAGATGCAATTTATTGACTGTGTAAAACAAGCTCTTGAAAGACAAATTGAGAATGACATTGCCAGAGGGGTGTTGCTTTTAAAATTAGCTGTTGAAAATGCTAATGAGGACTGTAAAAAACTGCTTAAGTCCTTACCTATGGAGGAACCCATCCTGCTGGAAATGACTGAGGCATGTAATCGCCTCGGCACGCTTCAGCATACAGCAACAGTTACTTATGAGGCTGTGGGGGCTGGTTTAGCTAATGCCTTTGCAGCTTTGAAAATTATGCCAGGGACCCTCGAACGTGCTTCGGGTGCGGGAAATCTGGGCATCTGAAAAAGGACTGTGGAGTTTTGCAATGGAGGGAGGTGGAGCAGCTGCAGAAATGCTTCCCGCCTGGAAAGTAATTCTTCAGGTCCTGAAAGCCCAAGAAAAATTCCATGCTAAAAAATAAGGTAAATGCCTTTAGCCTGCCCTTTATGTCAGAGCCTCAGAGTTCTTTACAATCTGGAGAGACTGCATTCCTCTCTACAGAGCCCATGGCCCCCACTCCTGCAGGTGAGAGGGAGAGGGGCCCCTCACGATCTGCAGGGTGTTTGCCACTGGCTACCGCCCAAATGACAGCGGTGATAACAGAAGAGATGCCTTTGACCCTGGACCTGTCAACCCTGAAAAAAGAACCAGATGTTTACCCTCCATATGGTGCAGCTCCCCTGTCATGATGCCTGCCAGGACCTCTGGCTGTGACTGCTGCTGCTGCTGTGGGGAGTGCAGCCCCTGCCTGGCACCAGCAAGTGCGGCTGTAACTACATGACATGCTGACGTTTTGTACAGACCAAAACTCTGTTAAATCTTACTCTTTAATTTTAGTAACTCGTGATTTTTGATGTTTAACAGGATTCTTACTAGAAAGATTCAAAGGTATTTGTGTGGAGGTGATGTCTCCCTACATATCAGTAACATAGCAAGACTGCATAGTTCACTGAAAGTAATTAGCTAAGTCGTAAATTCAACATTCTTTGGCTCACATTGAAGGCAAACTTTGAACTTTATTTGTAGTTGTTATTTGAGACTTAACTATAATTAGTATATAAAACTCAACTGTCAGCTTTATTAGTTGCTTATTTGTACTCCAAAGTTTTACAAGATAATTTTATTGTGAATTTTTCAGAACTGTTGTTTACCTACATGTTGTTTACCTTTAAATGTTTAACTATTATATGACAAATTTTTCATGTAACTTTTTTGTAGTAATAGAGTTTAGATAAGTAAATTCCTGTTAAGAATAATTTTTGTTTTGTTTCAGTGATGTTAACTAAGTTCTTTTAGGTATATTTTTTGTTATGTTTTACTCAAGTTAAGTCTTAGTAAAGTTGATTTTAAGTTTTGTTAAATTATGCCTGTTTATATTGTAAGATATAATACTTTTGCTATACAAATGAATGACATAAAGCCTGAATGAATTTTTGTCAAAATTTGCTAATTTAAATTATGAGATACAACTATTTAAGAAATAAAAACAGTTTTTGCAGTTTTATTTTTTACAAGTAGTACTGAAGAATGAGTAGCAATTTCATATTATGACTGCTCTCAGTTGTAAGCTGTTTAATGGTTTTTTTTTGTTTTATTACTATTTAGCTAAAGATAAATGAAAAGACGACTGCTTTGCATACTGTTATATAGCTATTTATAAGACGTATTATTTTAAGAAACTTCCCTAGTTACTGTTGGTAAGAGGTTTTTAGAATATATTAAAGAGACTCTTCCAGCTAAGGCCTGGGACCTGGCCAAGTCCTAGCCTTAGCTAGTCGAGAAGTAAACCAGTATCCCAAACCTATACTCAACACCAAAACTGTACTCAACTCATTTTGATTGGCCAAATTTAGACCTATAATAGCTAGACCTCCTTTTAAAGTAAACTTAAAAATCTTATCCAAGAATAGTTCTCCAAGCCCTCACTTTAAAATGAGGCTTGCTAGTTAATACAGACTCTAAGTGATTGATAGTACAATATTTAGGGAATTAATAATGCATTGTTTTAAATCACCATTCTATTTTTCATGTACTGCTAATTATATATATTATCTGATTTATTTTTAATTAATGTAAGTTTATTGTTTTGTCACATATTGTTTTGCTTTTTATGTTACCTTTATGTTCATAATGAGAGACAAATATGTTATTAAAAAACAAAACAAGGGGAAGTATGGCTCCTCAAGAACATTTACACTAATATTTACACTAAAGATTTTGAAAGCAAATCAAATCAACTCAAATTTGATCCCTAGCATGTGCAGAAGCAATTTTAAAGGTNAAAATCAGCTCAAGTTTGATCCCTAGCAGAGTGATACTGTTTTGAAGATTTGCATGTGCAGAAGCAATTTTAAAGGTTTCTATGTAAAGATTTTTAATTGAGTGCACAATTATAAGGCCTAGCTAATTTACTAACCTAGGTAGAAGGCATGCATGTGTTTTATCACCAACAGGTCCAAAGTAGTTACCTGCTCATTGGACAAACATCGATCCCCTGCGAGAAAATGAGGCCCAGAGAAAAGGAAAATTACCTAATTGCCATCCAGCCCTCTTGACCAAGACAAGAACAGGAGTAAGACTACCAAGACATGGCTGTGAAGATTTTAAAAGCTTATACTGCTGGAACCTATCAATCTATTCACACTAGCATACAGGCCCTTCGAAAGAGTGTTACCAAATTAAAGCTTGAAGATATTAGCAATTAGCATACTTTGTAGATAGATAAGAAATTTAGTTAAAATAGGCTTATATGTATTAAACATGTTATTATGTATTGTTATAGTTATTCCTTGTATTTTTCAATATCTGAAAAAAATAGACAAGTCATTAAAAAGTTCATTTTTTAGTTGAAAGGAAAGGAGGAGGTATGAAGAATAAGACAGAGAGTAAAATGGAACTGATAAAGGAGCCTGATATCTTAGGCCTAATCAAGCAGAAACCACGGGAGAGACAGACACAGATAACTGCTCCCTGGGGTAGAAGTGACCGAAGAGACGTGTTGTGAAACTTCGTAATGATCACCAGGTAACTGATGTCATAAAGAATGTGTAACCAATGGGAGATTGTTACCAAAAATAGAATCCTATGTAAGTGTCATACAAGTAAACCCTATATAAAGGCTTTGTATTCTCAATAAAATCAGCTTCTGATTCAAACTCAGATGTCCCTGTCTCTCCATCACCGATAATCTTCCTTAAGCCTAAATTTAAGATGCTCTGTGCTTGATCAAGCACTGCCAAATCAGGATTAATTAGGAAGGTAGCACTGTGCCAGACACAGCCAACATTCACACTCACTGCAGCAGTTTAAGGTGCCTGCTCTGTCTTATCAAAGCCAAACTCTTTTTCAAAATTGGAGAACTCTTATTCCTATAGTTCCCAGACCCAGAGGAGCAGGAGGACAAAGCTGACCTTGCACAGCTGGCCCAGCATCACCAGCCAGACTTGAAGCTATCTTGCTTGGCCTCACCAGCCTCAAGCCTTGAGGGAGGAAATGGAGCTCACCAAGCAATACGTGACACTTCTAGTGTCCATTTGCTGCAAACAGAAGCCCCACAAAGGAGTAATCCAATGGGGCAGTCTGGTCCAAGCCCTAGATTTGGGAAGCCAGATGTTACTCTGCAGTAGGAACTCAAATGAGAAAGTGAAACGTCTTCCCCCTTTGGACCAGGGTACTGAAAAGACCGTGCAATTCCTGTCCCACGAAAACCTGTGCTATTTGAGAAACCTCAGCCAGGAACATGGCTTTTGGTGTCCATACCTGCCTTCAAGAAGCAGCAGTTGGGGAAATCTAAGTCAAAGAAAATCCATCACCTGGGCTGAAGGGTCCTGGGGAGCTCCATTTCCATCCAGGACAAAGAGCCCTGTTCCCAGGAGATGTAGCTGAAATCCTGTGGTTGGGTGCTCTGTGTTGGGGGAAGTACATACAATATGGTACAGTCCAGCCAGTACATACAGGGAACAAGTCCTAATCCAGAGGGTAAGAACTCATCATCACACTATAGGGGACTAGAGATTTCTGCTGCTGTCTTTGCAGGAAAGGATCACCTGGGGCGTTCTGTTTATAGTGGCATTGTATGACATCATGTGGGGCCCAGAACTCGGAGGGAGGGAGCAGATTCATGGGGTTACTGAAGTCTAATGGAAATCAGAAGAACACTCATCTCCTCCATCACATTCTTCATAAATAGATCACAAGTGGGAACATGTCATTCATGCTAAATGTAGGGAAAGAAGGTGAAATGGCTTCTTCCAAGTCACCCAGCCAGGCAGCCCAGAGCTCCCTCAGCAGTGGGCTGTTGCTGCCCAGTGCTCTGTCCTCTAGGACAGATCAAAGAGATCCAGGCAAGAATAATGTCTCCATTCAACTTCCAGTGACAGGATGTTTAATGATACCTTTCTTTTTAAATAAATCTTTTTGTGAAGAGGGCAAGTTGTCACAGTGAGAAAGTTCTGCTCTGTCCATATTATTTGTATATATTTGCAATTACTATTCAACCAGGCACAAAGGCAGATACATATATTCACACGCATGGCTTATTAGTGGCCTCAGAGCCACAGAATCACTCATGTAAATATCTCCTTAGACAAAAAAGTAATAGTTACAAAAATAGGAAAAAGTATTTTCTTGCATTTGCTATTCATTTGCTGTAGAAAGACACTCAAACTACAAAATGCTATTAGATATTTATTAGCAGGAAATAACCTGCTAAGTGTGTGTATTTTAAATAGAAATTCTTCAGGGCCAGAAGTATGAGCAGCTAGTAAACTCTTAATTATTTTCCCCTATATTTCTAACAATGTAATCAAATTATTTTAGCACCTTAAAATGCTCTGCTTAAACAGACTCTGTGTCAGCAAATTTAGATCTCTATAGATGTCCTGGTACACAGAAGTAGTGATGGGGGGAAAAGGAAAAGAGAATTTAGAGGTAAAGAGAGGAATAAAAAGCCATTTAAGGGACAAGCAAAGAGAAATTTAACTGACAGGAGTCCTTATAGTAAAGGTGCTGCAGATGTACAGGGATCTGAAGAGCAAGTTGTTTATAATAATACAAATAATTTTGGGTGTGTGTGAGCTGAGGGAAAGCTGAGGATGAGGAGATGAAAAGATGGGAGGGAAGACATGGGGAACAGAGGAGCTCTCCTTTCCCTACCCTCCCTGAGGGCCAAAACATATTGCAAGCAGGCCAGGAGCCCCTGTTGTCCCTCCAGTAAAGTCACCATGCCAGAAGGGGACAGGATGGAAAAATACTGGTAGTTTGGGAACAAATATGGGGTTTGTGGCCTCAGCTGTCCTTGTTTTCACCATTTGTAGATTGTTTTGGGGGACACTTCTTTCCAAAGGTCTCCCACTTAAAGGTCAGTCTCTAACTGGAAGACTTTTTAAACTCAATGGAGCTTTCTTAAGGAAGGACTGATTTCATGGTGGTTTTGAACAACACCTGGCACAAATATGTTTTTTTTAATCCTTCAGTATGAATATTTAATAGAAGTAAGTGCATACAAAACTGAATCTGGATCCTGTTTTTAGGAGACCTTGACTTTGCTCTACACTTTAATTTTTTTAATTTTTATTTGAAAACTCTTGTTGTGTTTCCCCATCAGTGAAATCGTGCAGATAAGTAAGTTTAAACACCAAAAATGTTTCTCATTTTCCTTGAGCATACAGTGTTGGGGGTTTGGTCTTCTCAAAGGAATTTGTTCACATTTGTTGTTAAGGAAATGCAGGGAGGAGGGGAAGGGGGGCGGCTTTCTAGGTAAAATGGTGGAGATTAACAGAAAAAAGAAAATGGTCAAGTACCTTACATACAACTGAAATGGTTTTGGGGAAGGGAATGGACTTTTGGCACTCTTAGCTGGATGTAGGCAGTCCTTCCCTGGCTTGGATGGGAGACTGTTGTGGGTTTTAGTGCTGGACTTCTGCTGCCCAGGGCCTCAGTGCTGCCGTGATATTCTCCTTGCTGCCTAGTCACAAGCCTGCTGCTCGCAGGAGCTGATGGTTGACCAGGACTTTTCAGCACCCACCGCTGCCAGGAGATCTTTACCATCTGTGTGGGTGTTTCAGGGGAAGACTGCCTCCCCCCCAACTCCTCCCTTTCTCCAGACAGAGGGTCCCAGCTGCTGGTTGACTGCCATCGCCAGTGATGGAAAGATGTGCGCTAATGTCTTTACAAACTGTCCCAGCAGAGGGAAGACCTGGATGCTCAATATGAGTGATCAACAAGCTTCAGTTTATTGATTGCGTGTAAGCTCCTAATATACTATGCCTTAATCAGTTACTACATATTCTGTAATACAGTATTATGATTGGTACACATCTTACATATCAATCCCTCCCATAGCTCCGCTTCTGTGGTGAGCTAGTTTCTCTTTTCTCATGCCACAGGCATCCTGTTGTTCGTTCGCTTATCTACCAAGGACATGGGGCCCCTGTGGTTTCAGCACAGAGCTCCATCTAGCCCAACTCCTACACAAGATAAGTGCAGTGCTCAGCAAGATCTTGTTCCGTGAACTGCAAAGGTTCTACATGCCCTGTCACGTAACCAGCTCTCTACAACAAACAATGCAATGGGTGAAGGAGTGAGTGTTAAAGTCTTTGAAATGGATCTTAATGTCTCTACTGCAGCAGGTTCATTACAGAACCCAGACAGCTTGGCTCCTGAAACAGACAAGGATCTGCACAAGCCTGAACTTCTGAACTTTGGGGTAAAATGACAGGTTCAAGGGGGAATATGTGGTAGGTGGTTTGGGAAGGCTGTACCTTCTGAGTACCTCAGCCAATGGGGAAAGGAAGAGGGCAACATGCAGCCGGGAGTTTGGAATAAAAGGATGCCGTGCCCTCCAAAACCTCAAGAGAGAAAATGCCATGGGCGTGTGTTCCGGTGGCCTTTATCCCTTTATTTGAATAAAGTTGAAGGACTCCTCTGCCTTCTTTTAGGACATAAACCTTTGGTGTGCGGTCCTCAGGCAGCCACCAGCTGAGCGTTGTAAAGCCTGCTAGCACTCTCCCCGGGCGACCGACGGGACGCGCGAGAGAGGCTGCCCCCGGGCCTCTGCTGAGGTTTCCGAGGTGGCAGTAATTGCAGCGGCGTGGGTAACGCTGCAGCTGAGGATCACGAGGACATCGAGGCAAAGGATCGAGAAAATGGACATGTGAATGAAGTCCAAGGAAGTCTTATTCCAGGGACGGGTCAGGGACAGGTGACAAAGAAACAGGGTCTGACAGAAGTTTTTAAAGGGGTTCACCCCAAGGGGTGGGGACATTACATAACCAATGGGGGAACACTTAAGGAGGGACACATAACCTATTGCTACCAATGGGGTACACACAGGGCAGGAGAAAAGCCTCAGCGACAAATCAATCACTTGACTTGGGATGACAGACAACTAAACTTCTAGAACAACATGGGCAGGTTCAAGGTGATAGACAAGGGAAAGGGGCGGCATAACTTGGACTGACATAACTAAATACAGGCAAAAGGGGATGAACTGGGGGAAGGATACATTGAGTGGCAGCTCCAGTGGCGGGAACACTGGGGAGTAAACAATTTGGAAGGCACCATTCTGAGGGGATATAATGGGGGTACATGGGAAAAACCATTGAACTTAGGTAACGTTAAACAATTAACTTTAACAATAAAACCTTCATAAAAATGCACCACCACATTGGCGTTTGTGGATTTTCCTGACACCAGGACACTGCACCAGACACGTGAGAAACAGAACCCCCATGTTCTCTCACTGGCCACCATTAACCCCTTGGGTGCTTGGGGCTCACACCCCTGAAACCGCGGGGGAGTCACTGCAGCCCCTCTGCCCCACCTGAACCATCTGGTGGTTGTGGTCATAATGCCAAAAGGGAAATATCCTTAACAGGTGGGAAAATTCTGTTATTGTTTTCGTTGCTGCTGTTATTTGTTCTGTTTTATATATATGACACACGGAACTCAAGACTCCACAACCAGCGAGTTTGTGAAGTATGTATGTTTATTCAGTGCTGGGCTATTCACACAGGGGAATAGTTCCACCAAAAACATGTGCACCAGAACAGAGCAGCCGCTCTGTTTATATACACTTAAGATCATATGTATGGCTGAAAGTGTCAACATTGCCTATACATATTCATGGTCTATCCCCGCCCACTCTCATTTCATATGTTAATTAGCCTTTCATTGTTCTGCGCTTGCGCTCTGTCTTCTGCTGTCTTCTGGTGGTCTGGGGCAGGGGTTGCTGGATGAAGTAAGTAGTCATCCTCACAATGCCCTCTGGATGAACCTAGTCCTTGCACAGGCTCTCTTGATGTCTGTTCGTCCTTCAAGGCTTCTGGACACAGTCCAAACTAAAGATCCAGCTTTTACCAGTTTTTAGAGCACTAGTTCCTACTTTATCAGTCTTTAACTATAGGCAAAATCTTGTTGCATAGCAAAGGATTATCTGTTCTTAACACACTTGATTACACAGCAAATTAGTTACATAAGTTTACTTATAGGTTCCCTATATCATATATATATTGACTAGTAAAGAACAGCTATTCTTTTTCCCATATTTTTGTCTGGAAGCCCCACCATTTCAAAGTTATTATAATTTGGAGGGAGGAGGTCATCTTTCCGTTCCAGGAAGGTTCCCGCCTTCCTTGGCAGATATCTGTCTTTTATACCAGGACAACAGAAACAACTGGAGGTTATGATCAGCCTGCACCCTTGGTCACAGCTCCAAATCCTCTCACAGCCAGCTCTGGCTCCAAAAGTTTCCCTCCTGCCACTTCTGTTTACTCCTAGGATTTTTTTCAAAGTTTTTTTTTTTCTCCTGGCAGTCTTGGCTTTTCTGGTTTTATCTACTACTTTCCAGTGTGTCTGAGGAAAAAAATACTTCCCCCTCACATCTGGGGGAAGTTGGAAGTAGGAGAGAAGAGCAAAAGTGAGGGTGGTAAATGGTGCTTCCCAGTAAGATCTCCCTAGTGATTCCTGGAAACAGGGAGGCTGGAGTTCAGCCTGGCTGTGGTGGTCGTCCTTCACTCGTGAGGTGTCTGGTGACTTTGAGTCCTCCCAGGATTTCCTTGTGGAGCTGAGAAGTCTTTCCCTTCACTGCAATTCATACTCGGCTGAGAAAAGTTTGAATTTTGATAACGACGTTTTATGACCAAAAGGTGTCTTGAGGATTCTCATGCAACTTCACTGCCTGTTTTTCAGGAGCATGGTGAGGTGAAGAAGTTATTCTGTATTCATAAAATCAAGGAATAGGTTAATTGCTAGCTGCCTGTAATCTAACTATGTGACAGCAGCACAAGGGCCATCTGGAAGGACAGAGCATCCCAAGGATGTGTTCTCCCAAGCTCCAGAAGGAGAAGGAAAGGTGGCAGTGCTGTCACCACTGCATAAACTTCCTTGAAGCAGGAGTACATCAGTAGTGAAATCAGGCTGAGTACAGTTTTCCATACAAGATAAAGAAGGAGAATGCAGGGAGGCAATAAAAACTAGGATTGCACCAAAGGGGAATTGCTGTGGCTATTCCTGGGACTCTGATGCTACCAAAATAACGGAGGTTGGTTGCTTTCCCTTACCGTCAATTCTGTATTTAATTTTCAAAGCTCCCAGTGGAGCCTTGTGCTCTGGTGTGGAAATCCTTAAAATCTAAAGGTTTTGGGAAAGCTGCAAAAGGCAGGCCTGCAGTTAGAACTGCAATTAGAGCTAAGTGGTAGCCATAAGATTTGTCAGCAGAAAAATTATATGAAATGTAGAAAGTAAGGACAAATAGAACAATGGTCTGTGTATTAATGCTTGGCTAGAATAACTCCCTAAGCTACAGAAAAGTATATCTAGCAAGATATTAGGAAGGTCTAGGCTAAATAATGGATCTTTGTGCATGGTATTTTAATGCTTACAAGCAGGTATTGTATTCGAAATAAGCAAGCATTGTTTTACCAAAGGTATGGGTGCTTATAGTGGTTGGATAAATCTACTGTCAATAAGCTTTTCTTTTGTGTGATTGGTCAAAAAACTTTTAAGTGAGTTGTAACGTTGAGCTCTGTTGCAGCTGCCAGGGACATGAGCTGCTGGCATCTTCCCATTGTCATAACCATGTAATGAGACTGATGCTGGAAAATAAACAGCTCGAGATGCATTCCACAGCAATCCTGTCCTGTTTCTGATTTTGGTCATAGATCCCTGGCCGGCAATACTCTGGCACCTTTAATAGACAGAGCACAGGCATTTTCTCTTCCTTTAATGAGATAGAAAATATACAAGTCCTTCTCATTGGACTGGCTGTGGTTATCCTTCTGCTCCACTTGGCTCCTGCCCTGCAATATTAAATTGTTTTGCAAGCAACAACAAAAACAGTGACCTTAGCTCTTTGTACCATTCAGCTGAAGTAGAAAAAACTCCAAAAATTACATGAAAGAGAAGAAGATGGGGGGAAAAATATCCCAAAATGCAAAGAAAATGGGCTGTGAAAGTGCTGAGAGGGAAAATGTTTTCATAAAGTAGCAAGGCTCTGAGTCACTCCTCTCCTTTGAGTCCAGTGTTTCTCCTGTTGGTATTGATGGAAGTGTTGGCAGCAGATCAGGCCCCTCTCTGTACTCCTGCTGATGCTCTCGAAAGTCTCTGCACTCTGGAGACTCCCCAACTTTCTCATTCAGTTCTGTGAGGAGTGCTGCACGTCCCTCTGACATGGTGCAAGACTGCTCCCAAATTTTCCCTCAGGGATGTCACCTAGAGGAACAGAAACCCTGTTGTTCCTGGTAAGTGCTTTAGGAATGCCCATTCAAGACCTCTGTATACCTGGAAGGGACTTGTTTTTTCCAGGCTGTGGGAAATGTTCTTCTCTCCCCACTGTGGCCTTCTTATGCTTGTGTTTTCTAGCCCTGGAGGAGGAGCAGCCTATGAGACACATTGTCTAGATAACAGATACTTGCAATTTTCCTAATCTCCCTTTCAACTTTTCCTTTCTTCCTGCCACTTCCATCCCAGCAAAAGACAGGTATGGAGATTATGGAGCAACTGAGTTTGTAAACATGAAGGAGGGAAGCTATGTGAGTTTGTTTAGGCAATTTTTCTGTGGGCAGTTACTGTTGTACTGCAGCTGATCTGAAGCTGCCCCCTAAACTCAACCAACCTAGAAGAAAACGAGTCCCCAGACTGGGGGGGACTGGTGGGGATAGGTTGGATTCAAACCCAAGCAAAGACCTCAGCCAACCCTGTTCTAGTTAGATGCAGATACATCACTGGCCAGAGAACTGGGCACAGAGAGGTCTCATCCAACCAATTATCTCAGCCTGGGAAATCCAAAGCTCTGTAAAAGGGGCAGCCATATCAAACTCATGCCTGTTTGTGGAGGACTCTTGGTGTTGTTCTGTGTGTCTGTCTCCAACCCATGACCCCACGTATCAGGCAGTTGGTATTTAGCACTTAAATAACTGTGTAAACAATTCAGGAGCAACGACTGGTGTGGTCACAGTTGATACTTTTAAATCCTTGACTTTTCTCTGTTGAAAGCCCTATAAAAACACCTTTGAGAAAGTAGAAAAGGAAACAGCAAAAATTGTTTATATTTCTATATACTTTTTGTTTTGTTATAGGACTGGAAACCAGCATTATTTTACCTAAAAAATCATTTCTGATAAATGCATCTGACAGACTGCATATCCAGAATTCTATCCTAAAAGTACCAATTCTTAAGGTAAAGTTGTGCTTCAAGGAATTTGTTAGCAGGATGATAAAACCTTTCCATGTGGTCTCTAATACTATCACAAATGGTCCTTTTAAGTTTGACAGCTCTGGCCTCTATTCCTTTTGTTATAAATTAGGTAAAGTGCTTTCATAGGAAAATGGTGTTTTATAGAAGGTCTCTCAGCAATAGAACTAGCAAAAATTTCAAACACAGAGTTTACTCATTGGAAAGTGAGGCTCTGGCTGAAAAACTAGGAAAATCTGGATCTCTAGCTACCTAGGTTACTACCTTGTGCTTAATTTTAAAAATGTTATAAAGCACAGAACTGGAAAACAGAGTATTTTAGACTGAGCTAAAGATTTAGTGTGACACCTAAAACATAACTTTCCCTTCTGTGCAGTTTGGGGTTTTCTTTCTGGAAACACAGTTTGATTAATAGAAAGTATCCACTTGTGGGAACACAAAGCAAGTTTTTGCCAGATTTTTTAATCTATCATGCTAAAAAAAAAGGTATGTATATATAAAATCAGTTTGATATGGTCAAGTGGCCCTCAACATTTGAATTCAAATGTCTTAGAAATTTACCTTCCCTCAGCTAAGATGTGATAATTGACCAAGCCAATTTTCCTGTTTTAAATTCAAAGTAAATTTACTCTATTTACTGTTCTGGCAACATCCTAAAATATTTGCAGACAGTTATTTGTGATTATATTTCCACGTTTAGGTAAGCTGTAAATCTGGGAGTGTGGATTTGCACTAGTGAGAAAACTCCTGAACTTAAAGAGTCTCAAAAGGCAAAGTTCATTTAAGAAAAAAAGAACACATTTTTTGCTAGCATATTAAAACATTTAAAGTATGGCAAATAACAAAGTCCAGTCTGGTTCCCTGTTAAAATTTGCAGTTCTAGGCTATGTCAGAGAAAACAGCTGAGGTCTGAAATAAGCTGAGTCAAGGACACAGAGAAGCACTTTGGCATTCAGGCAACAGAGTGAGGCTCAGGAATGATGCTTTAGAACATAAGGAAAGCAGTTAAGGTTATAACACTACACAAGTAGTAAAAATACTTTATCCAGATGAAAATAGAACCTTTATATCAGTGCTAAAAATAAATTAAAAAGATGAAGTATTCGGAGCAAAAAATAATTAGGCAATTTCTTCAATAGAGAAACTGTTTGATTAGCTTGCAACCTAAAAAATAATCACAAAAAATAAGCAGTACAAATGTCAACACTGTCTGTAGCTCATTAGGTTGACTGAAACAATGGGACAGATTCTGATCAAATTCCTGTTGGATATAGACCTAAAATAAGTTCCATAATGCCACCACACTTTTTTTTAGTGCTCTGGAGAGAAACCAGCAAGCAGAAAGTCCTTCTGCTTTCTTTCCAACACTGTTCAGGGAAATTGCACATCCTTTTTTAAACCCTTTTGGTTACTTAATGAAGCCAACACAAGGTTTGCATGAAATGAAAAAATGATCATAGCTCCCACCACAGAAACACAGAGATACAGGGCTCCTCATCCCATCCTCTCTTGCATGCCTCTTGCCAAGTCTGACTTGGGATCCATCACACTAGGAAATTCTGCCAGACTAGTGCCCCTCTGAGATGAATATATTTGAACAGAATATATGGCAGTGCAAACTTTCTCTCTCTGCACCAAATCAGTGAGTCTGTTTTTAAAACTGATCTGCAGATTGGATGTCTTTCACAGAGGGCATTTGTTTCAGGGCATTATTTCTTAGTAAGTAAGAAAACAAAAGCAAGATGATCAATAACAGGTTTTTACTATTTGCCTTTGTATCTGTTTTACTTACCATCTCTGAAAGAGGCCTTGTTTGGGGAAATTCTGGATAAAAGGCATATAGATTAAAAATCCCTGGAATATTCTGCCATATTGGATTAGAATTACTTTTCTTCTGTATTCAAGATACTGCTCATTTACTATCAGACATTTTTATTTAAAATCTGCAATTTATCTTGGAAAGAATAATGATGAAAATGGAAATTTCCTATCCCTAGTTTCACTTTCACCCTAATTCTGTGGCCCATGGTCTCCACTGGTCTCCTGTTGGACCATGTCATTGTCCCATAGGAGACAGACATCTTCTAAGTGGCACTAGCTGTCAGCTGGTCCACATGAGAACACATGATCTCATTCTTCTTTTATTTGAGGGGCAAATAGACTTTTGAGACGAAGATTACACGAAGCTGGAATTCTACTCTGGTCTTCAGATACATATTTTCCATGCCATTCACCTCCTGTCACGGCTTTTCAGCAATTTTTGCAAGAAGATTTAACTGAGGGGGGGATTAGAGTAAGGGTCAGATTTTGGAGTCTTCCTCTAATCATTTATTCCTCCTTCACAAGTCACAAGGAGAGCAGAGTTTAAATAGCAAATTGACATCTGCCCCACAGTTGCATGGGACCTATCTCTAGATTGATGTCTGTGGCAGCTACACTCATCAGGACCATCCTTGGTCAGAAGGACTGTAATTAAAGCACCAGAGTCTTGCCTTCCTCCTGGATTAAATCTGGAGTCACATCACAGAATTTGCCTGATGGAATAAAAAGTAATCATTGCTTCCCACTGCTCAAGCAGGGCTTCCAGTCAAGTTCAAGCCAAGTTGAAAGAGTTTTTGGTTTGTGAACATGGAGAAAATAGCTTCTATGTATAGCTAAAGTGCTGTTGCTTGGCAATGGAATATAAACTTTGTTAAGAATGATTGAAAAAACAGGGTTTTGGCACATGAGTGTTTCCAAAAATTTTGAAAAGAAATGGCTAGGTACAGAAGACATTGAGACTTCTAAAGACTTTTCTTTGATAGACTTATATCTTAACCTAGCTTGCTTAGAACTCAGGGAAAAAAGCTAAACTTGAATAAAAAGAAACATCTGAAAGTGTGTCTCAATCTAAGACGACTTTGGCAGCAAAATTCTCAGCATCCAAAAAGCCTGCAGGCTGAGAAGGCCAGCAACAGCTTCTTGCACCTGAAACTGAAACACATTTAAACTGGCCTAAACATGGCAACTTTGGGTTCAAAGGCATCATCAGGAAAGTGTTTTGATTTGCTAAGGTTTGCCTCTTCTCCCTTATCTCATTTAAACACCCAAGCTGTAGCCTGAGAGATTTGGTGTGCACTGGACAGCTACTGTGAACAACCCACCATTAACAGTTTGTCAGAAATGGCATAGAGGAGAGTAGAATACACAGTTTGTTGGCACCCCACATTGGCACTATCCTTCTGTAACCCATGATGCCTATATAACTTAGATCAAAAATACAAGGTGATTCTATAGCTTGAGTTATAAGATATCAATATTACCTGATATATCTATATAACCTGATGTCAATATGACCTAAATCATGACTTTTAATGTATCTATATAACCTGATACCCATATAACATTAATCATAACTTTTCTACCTATATAATCTGATATAAATAACTTTCTGCACAATGTAATGGTTAGTATATGGATAACTAGGTGCTTAATGCTGAATAGACAAAACAAAAAAAAGAAGAAAAGACTCACCAAGTGGACAGCTTTAGAGATAGATAAGTATAGTACTAATGAAAAATTGGCTAGTGGAAAGCCAATTAGCCACAAAACAAAGAATTTAGGCCGGTTAAGACCAGACAGACCAAGGAACACCATAACTATGCATACTCCAAAGACAAAGTTGAAAAGTTCAGATGCAAAGAAGACCTTGGAACCCTTCATCAAAGGCCCCTGATGACTCCCAAATTGGGGAGGCACAAACACAGTGCAAAAGAACAATCTAATAATGAGATCATACGATGTAAATTAGTTCTGGCACATATGTGATGATGTTGTAGTGACACAGTGACACTGAGCAATGCTTACTGTATAAATATACCACAGCACTTGACAAAGGTGGGTGATTTAGGTGGAGTGCTGCAATGAACAAATACCTGCTCTATAGACATTGGTCTATGGGGATTTATTTCCAGCCTATCTTTTAGGCATCATGCAGGACATAATTGTATATAAATAAATTCACATTGACGTCACACCACATTGCATGAGGTGGGGGGTGCTGCCACCACAACCCTGAACAAACTCCCACTGTGATGCAGCTACTCTCTGGCTTGAGGTAACATAAGCAACATGTTTGTGCTGGCAGAACAGTGTGAAAACATGCTCTGCAGTGTGCACAAGGCTGTGAGGCATTGCTCTGATCACACTTTGCCTTTTTTGGGTCAGAGCCTGAAATGCCCTTCACATGCTCCTTGAAGGGACCAGTCCTCTCACAGAAAGGAGATGTTTTGCCAACTGGGAAACACCTGACTTTCTGTGACACTGAACAAATGTGGAGTGAAAATGGCAGGTGTATCTAATATATTTTGAAAAGGCTTGTGCTTCCACCTGGCTGTACTGCGGTGCTCCTTGGCCATCTTGGGCCCCTCTTTGTCTGGTGCGGTGCCCAAAGGTGGAGGGAGGAGGTGCCTTCTGTCCCTGCCAGTCTAAGCACAGCAGACAGTGTTGTCTCAAACTGACATACAGGAAAGCTTTTGTAATTCTCCTGCCTGTTCCAGTGATGCAGAAACCAATGTAAAATGTCCTTGGTAGGAGATTATGATATTCTGAGGAGAGGATTTGAGAATTTCTCACTGGGGGTCAGTGATGCAGCATTCCCTGGGGGATAATCAACTGACAGGAAAAGCTGTCTCATTCATTTCTGCAGAGAAAATGAGTAAGAGGAAGGGTTTGTATATTCCCAGTTTGGATTTTTTTTCTATATTTATTTTGTGTTAATAAGATAGCCTGTGCCAGAGAAAATAAACTTTTTTTTTCTCCATTCCTAGTCTGTCAATGTGATATAAATACCAGCCCACAATTTAGCATTGTTAATTAATATGTACTTTCCATTACCTTCCTTTTGAAGAGCTCATTTTCTTGAGGAACGTAGCTCTTCATTCCAACATTTCTTATTGTAGCAGGAGAAAGAGACAGAGGCACGGAAGAGCTACTTTAACTGGATTGTGTAACAATGGCTGTGGTAACAATTGTCTGGGAGTATTATATGGAGATAACAAAAGGACTCACAAAATGAATACATTACAAAGACTCTTTTATGACTGAAAAATACTAGTGTCCTTAAAAGAGAGAGAGAAGTAAGAGTCGGATGATTTTTTAAAGAAAATGCAAAGATTACTCTTTGAAGTTTGTCTTGGCATAGGGAAGATGTTTTTTTAGGACTGCTGGAGGAAATTGAATGCTTTGCTCCATTGTTTCCTCACCCCTATTTCCACAGCACATGTTCCTTGTCCTGCTCTATTAGCAGTGAGAGGCTAGGCTGGTCAGCCTGACCCTGGCTCCAACAATTCTGAGGCTCCCAAGTGCTCATCAAGCAGAGCAGCTCTGTGAGTGCCTTGCCTGCTGTGCCAGTCTGATTTATCTCTGCACAGACAGCTCATACCCAGTTAATTTCAGCAGTCAAGGCTCGCTGCCAGTGTCACCCTTTAGGATCCAGTTGTGCAAGCAGGGTAATCCAGGAGGGGGTCAGCAAGTGGGAGACTGAGGAAGGTGGAGATGCAGAGGGGGTAACTAGTTAGTTATTCTGAGCATCCATTACCATGACAGTTATCTACTTCTAGATCTATTATATACACACTTATTTCCAGAGCGTGCAGGGGGCTGGTCTACTAGGTCAAAGATGGGGAGTTGCCCCTTTAAAAAATATGAGAGACTCTTTATTGGACCCATTTGACAAGTGGATTCAATCTTGTTCGATTTCTCTTAACTCTAAGTTATAATCATGAGAAGTCTGTTTTTCATATCGCTTATTTCAGCTAAGAGGTTGCACTTGCTATCACCATTTGGAACACTGTAGATGTTTGTACTGAACATTGGTCAGAATTTTTTATTTTTATCATGAAAGTACAGCTGTATCTTGAAGGTGCTACAGAATTAGAATAAGGTATAATGAAGTACTGTAGTGCCAGGCACCCATGAACGCACAGTAGCACCTTGGCATGTGGAAATGTACAACTTTACACATCTGGATAACAGGAACCAACAAAAAAGATATCAAAATTATTTTAATGCTAACAGGGGAAATGTCATTCTCAGTGAAGCAGGTAATTTCTTACTGTAGTTGGTGACTCCCCAGATGACCACCTTTCCATGGCTAGTGTTAATGTTAAGCACTTCAAAGGCGTGGGAATGTGGGAGACAAAAAAAATCTGCTTTGAAAAGCATTTTTCTGAGGGGGTAGTAGTTGGCTGGATCAGTTTCTGACTTGGCCAGACACATAACTATGGGTGCCACTGCTGCAGAGAAGGTGGTGGTGGGGAACAGGGGGTGTGAAGGGAAGCAGGAGAAAAAGCTGAGCAGGGAAGTTCCAGCATCATCTCTGCGGTGGAGAGGGCTCTCTGATGTGAAGAGCAGCCATTCCTCATTTATGCAGGCCCAGTACAGAGTGGAATTTTCAGTCTTTTATGCACAATGCTGGGTTAACAAACTGTCGTGGTTTGACACTGGCCAAATGCCAGGCACCCATGAAAGCTGCTCATTCACCCTTCCCTGCTACAGATGGACAGAGGAGAGAAAAATTTATTGAAAGGTTCATGAGTTAAGAACCGGGAGAAAATGCTCCAAGGGCAAAACAGGCTCAATTTGAGATATTAAGCAAATTTATTACTAACAAAATCAGAGCAGGATAATGAGAAGTAAAAAAAGCCCTTAAAAACACCTTTTCTTACCCCAGCCCTTCCCTCCTTCCCCCCAACAGTGCAGGGAGACAGGGTATGGGGGTTTTGGTGAGTTTGTCACCCAAAGTTTTCTTCAGCTGTGCAGGGAGAGATGTTGTTCTCCCGTGAGACCATGAGGTCCCTTCCCACAGGAGATTGTTCTCAGTGAGCTTCTCCAGCATGGTTCCACTCTCATGAGCAGCAGTCCTGCCAAAACTGCTGCAGTGTGAGTCGCTCCCAGAGGCACTTTCCTCCTGAAACTGCTGTGGTGTGGCTCTCTCTTCCCACGGGGTGCAGTCCTCCAAGGACAGGCTGCTCCAGCCTGGAAGCAGGGCCCCTGTCTCTACCAGGTCTCCCACTGGATCACAGCCTCCTCCAGGCATCCACCTGCTCTGGTGTGGGCAGCTTCCCCATGGGCTCATCTCTGCATCCCCCATGGATCCCCATGGGCTGTGGGTGGATCTCTGCATCCCCCATGGATCCCCATGGGCTGTGGGTGGATCTCTGCATCCCCCATGGATCCCCATGGGCTGTGGGTGGATCTCTGCATCCCCCATGGATCCCCATGGGCTGTGGGTGGATCTCTGCATCCCCCGTGGATCCCCATGGGCTGTGGGTGGATCTCTGCATCCCCTGTGGATCCCCATGGGCTGTGGGTGGATCTCTGCATCCCCTGTGGATCCCCACGGGCTGCAGGGGCACAGCTGCTTCATGGTCATCACCACGGCCTGCAGAGGAATCTCGGCTCTGGCACCTGGAGCACCTCCTCCCCCTCCTTCTCCAGCAACCTCGGTGTCTCCACGTTGTTTCCCTCACATGTTCTCACCTCCTCCTCTTCTCTATCTGGAATTAAAACTGCCCCACTATCTTTGCTTTGATTTTCTTTTTAAATCTGTTATCACAGAGGTGTTTCAATCATCTCTAATTGGCCCAGCCTTGGCCAGCAGTATGTCCATCTTCAGAGCCATCAGAGATTGGCTCTGCTAGACATGGTGGGAGCTTCCAGCAGCTTCTCACAGAAGCGACCCCTCTGCCCTCCCCCACTACCAAAAACCAGGCTGTGCAAAACCAACACAGCCAGCAAGCAGAGCAGTCTGCTGAAAGTTAACAAGAATCTCTGAGTAGAAAGGCTGTTCAGGATGTCTCAGGCAGCATTAAGGATACTTTAGACTTCAATTTAGAAGTGTCCTGTGCAGGCAGACATCCAGAGTCTCTCTTTGATGAAACTGGGAATGGTAGAAATACTGAAGTCCATTTCCCTATGGATTTTGAGGACCATTCTGTCCCACAATCCCACTCCAATGACCCTCAATTCCTGTTCTGTTTCCCTGCTGCCACATGGATTTCATCCCATAGGGAGATGATTTCCCATCTGTGTGTTCAGTGCTCCCCCCTTGCTGCAGTCTGTGGCTGTCGCTGTGTGGTCACTGCCACGTCCCTGTACTCCACAGACAGGCCCTAGCTTTGGTGTATAACTGATTGAAACTGAGTCACTGAAGTTGGCTGGGAAATAGAAGAAAGACTAGGGATCACACCTGTTATCATAGAATTATTTAGTTTGGAAAAGACCTCTAAGATTAGTCTAACCGGTGACCAATCACCAGCTTGTCAACCAGACCAGAGTGCTGAGTCCACATCCAGTTGTTCCTTGGATGTCTCCAGGGATGGGGACTCCATCGCCTCCCCTTCCAAAGCCTCACAACCCTTTCCATGAAGATATTTCCTCCTGATGTCCAACATGATCCTTCTCTGGCAAAACTTGAGGTGCCATTTCTTTCTGTCCTGGGAGCAGAGCCTGACCCCCACCTGGCTGCACCCTTGTGTCAGGGAGTTTTAGAGAGAGAGCAAAGCTCCCCCCTGAGCCTCCTTTTCTCCAGGCTGAGCCACGCCAGCTCCCTCAGCCACACCTCATATGCCTCACTCTCTAAACTCTTCTCCAGCTTTGTTGCCCTGCAGGCAGATTAACAACAGGAAAAATGTCTAAGAATGCATTTCAAACACCAGCAGTGGTTTTTACAGTATGTATGAAATTGAGCAGTCCTAATCCTAATCTCACTTTTACTACGAAAGTAATTCCTGTAAAAACCGAGCAATCCTGGAACAGGAGCAGGTCCCACACATGCAGGGCAGCTTGCTGGATGCTCTCTGAGTGGGGCTCTGGGGCACTAAGTCGGTGGGAGCCCTCACAGCTCCTTCCGAGCAGGGGACACCGGAGCTTAGTGGTGGGGGCGTGGGCTGTGGGTGGCCCGGCAGTGACCGAGGAGCTGAGCTGCCGGAGATGCTTGTTCAGCTCCTGTGGAGGCAGCACAGGGCACAGCTGCTTTTCCAGGGCTGCCTGTTCAGCTCGGCAGATGCTCCTTTCTTAACCCTTCCCCTTTCTCCCTGCCCTCCGAACAGATGCTTTCTCCAGTCAAAGCCGGTTTTCCCCAGCCAGTCATTAAATCAGCCGGATGTGGCTCCCTTCCCCCACCTGATGCAGTGATGAGGCGTGCCTGCTGATCAGTCCTTTCACGTAGTCTCGGCCGATTGCTGCTTCGGCTACAAAAATTAAAAAAAAGAAAACCAACAAAAAAAAAAAAAAACCCCCAAAAAAAAAAAAAAAAAAAAACCCAAAACAAAAAAAAAAAAAAAAAAAAAAAAACAACAACAAAAAACAAACCCAAAACTAAAAAAAAAAACGAACACCAAAACCAAAGCAAACAAACAAACAAAAAACAAAACAAAACAAAACAAAAAAAAAACAAACCAAAACCAAACCAAACCAAACCAAACAAAACAAAACAAAAAAAAAACAAACCAAAACCAAACCAAACCAAACCAAACAAAACAAAACAAAAAAAAAAAAAACAAAAAAAAACAAACAAACAAACAAACAAAAAAACCCCACGAACTAACCCAGCCGCGGAGCCCAAACCGAGCCCGTGCAGGGTGCGCTGGCCTTGGTGGAGACGCGGAGATGGAGGGGCGAGTAGTGTACGAGATTCCTGCGGACCTGGGAGGAGGTGGAGCTTGCTTTTCTCCGCTTTCTTTGACCGGCATGATTCCTGAGCGACCCCAGGGCTGAGCTGCCGGTGCCTAAAGGGGGCTGAACTTGTGCGCAATTTGCCGGCCTCGGATGTAGGACGGAGCCCCGTCCTGCTCCCCCCGTCTCGCAGCACGGCAAGGAGAGAAGCTGGAGCATCGCTCCCCTTCCTCCCGCCGCTTCCCTGGCATCCCCCTCTGGCTGGCTGTCCTACACTCTGGCTGTTCTTCCTCTAAATCTCACCCCGCTAAAATACGCACACCCAGCGGCTTTAATGTGATAGAGGAGGTCTTGGGGAAAGTCAGAAGTATGTGGGGAAGGGAACAGGTTGAACATATAAGGAGAAAAAGAGCTCAAGAGTTTCACCAGTGATCCGTGAAATGAGAAGTAACAGCTGATGTACTGGAGGGAAGGAGAGTCCTCATCGGGAGCTATGGATCTAAGGTTAGCGGTTGCGGCGGGGAGTTGGAACTTAAAGTAATTACCCAGGCAAAGGAGAAAGCGAAAGAAGGAGATCCAGGCTATTGCCTGTGCTGCAATTGCTTGGAAAGAATCACTGGGAAAACTGACGAACATTAGCAAAAGCCTTTGAGGGGTCGAGAGCCACTTCCCCTCGCCTTTTAGAAGCACGAGAAGGAGCACCTGATTTACTTTAAAAAAAAAAATAAATAAAAAAAACCTAGAGGACTTCCAAGAATTTGCATTTTCTATTCCCACAGTTGCTTGCCCAGGAGGCTGAAAGGAAGAAACCATTTCACTTTATTTCCCCGCCCCCTCCGCACTAGTTAGAATATAAATAGAGAAATAAAGAGCTAAGGAGTGGCAGTAGAGGTGTAGGGGGTAATTGTGCATGGGGGTATAGATTAAAAATGCCGACACCACTGGAGAAAGAACACCCCTTAATTTTTCATTTAGAAATCTTAAAATGAATCTGTCAGATGTTGAGAAGAATGTTGTGTTGTCCTGGTGAGATGTGATGTTGAACAATATTAAATCCAAGGAATTATTTTTCCTGCTCCTGTTCCACAACCTCATATACAAACACAAAGCAGGGCAGAAGGTTTCCAGCTTGGCAACCTAAGGCTCAGGAGCCACAATTCCCATTGCCCAAGCCCTGATGCACAGAGAGAGGTGAGACGTCCACTCCCTGTCCGAGTTCATCCCACAGCACGTGCGGACAAGGCTTTTCCACTAAGTTGGCCAATGCCCAAGAACAATGAAGCCAAGAGGATTTGCAGGAGCAAGATCTCCTGTGGATCCTCATTTCCTCCCAAGCTGCACCCTTTGCCATGATGCCCTTGGAAGTTGCCCTTGGCCACTTGCCCTGCACAGGTTACCAAGGGAGGGTCTCGCTACTGTGGCCCCTTCCTGTATCTCCCGTGCTCCTTTGTTCCATGGCAGCTGTGGCTTGACTACATCTCCCAGCAGGCTGCACTGGGAAAGTGTGGGAGAAAGGCTTTTCTACCCTTTTTCCTCCTCCATTACATCCCTCCTCAGTGAGATGAAAAAACCATACTTACTTTGCTGACACATCATGTGCTTTGAGAAGGCAAGAGCTGCAAGGTTGCAAGAAGTCAGAAATCCTGAAGTAGGAAGGATGTAGCCCTGAGCTTTGAAATCGTAATAGAGGCGAGATTTTTTTTGTGTACAGGACTGATGGATGCCAGTCTCTCTGGATACACAACTTACGCAATTGTTTCTCCATCACAAACTAAAGCACATGCATGCCTTACATAATGTTGTTTGCCACCATACAAATATTTCTTTTCTGGCCCCTGTAGAGCCTACAGATTGCTCTGCTGATCTTCTGCATCAGATGGCTTTATCCTTCTGGTTCTGCATATATGCAGATCTGAGGTCTATGTAAATATGTATAAACAAAATGCATATTTTGTAACAGATTTATTTTTAGTCACTATGTTTTAATGCTAGGGATAAAGTTTGTTTAATTGATACCATTGGTGTAAAATGATTAATGCTAACAGTGGAAGCTGAAACCTTATCAGGGCTTTTAGAATTAGAATTACTCGTTGTAAGTGTCTCCCGATAAACACTGTTCTCTTAGTCATTAATTTGATTTCAGCAAAGCAATGCTTGTTTAAATTAAGAGGTATCGGTCTCAGATTTCTAAAGAATCCTGGCAACAGAGTTTCTCTTCAAGAAGAGCTTGGAACTGATGAGTATAATGAACTCTGGGAGCACCATGCCAAGCCTCTGCTCCTCAGAGAGATGGTTCCGCTCACACGCTGAGTGCTGATGTGTTTGGAAACCACATTTAAATGACTAAAGCAGGCTGAGGAACAGATCTTGCACTCAGACATGTGGGTTTGGATATATATGTGAGTGTTGAGGTATTTCTGTATGCATATAGACATAAACAGCTTTATAAATACTGCACATCCACTGTGTAACATTTGTCTGTGTGATATTGATGCCTTTTGAAGGCTGACCTAGAACAGAGGCTAGACAGAGTTAAAGTAGGTATTTATTAGAAGGCCTCAATGGATGCACCTTGGGCAGCACAAGAGCCCAGCCAGGGTTACACCCAAGATGAACCAAAATGGTCACAAAATGCACTATCAGTCACGGGGTCTTTCACTTTTATAAGTTCTGGTGCATTTGCATATTGGAGTTCATTGTCCAATTACAGCTTTAGTTATGAAGTCCCATCCTTCTTGTTTTTATCTCTTCATTCCACCATTGTTTATGCTCTTGGGCCTGAGATTTGGATCATTTGTCCTTGGTCCCCAGCTAGAGAAGGAATTGTTTTGTCTTCCTACTCTGTGAAGAGAGCTTACTATCCCCTAATAGGAAACTCAGAACTACACACTGAAGCAGTACAGAATCTGAAAAATATAAAAATATAAAAGGTAAAACCTGAGGCATCAATACCATGTCAATATACACAATTGTCTGTGTGATAAGAAACAAATATAATGCCAATATATAGGACTGAATTGTATTTTAAATTGTAAATTCAATTAACTTCTCTGGCTGATTTGGCAGAGTGAATTATTATTGTTCCACTGCAGACTTCATCACAATATTTGTCCTTGTTGTCCCTAGGATACTTTGTCATGATTATTTTATATTAAAGATCTTTATTTGTTTACATTAAAAAAAAATTCACCTGTGCTGTTGGCAGTATAACCATTCTGGAGAGAATAGTTTTAAATCTGTAAGTTTTACATTAATTGTTCTCTATTCCTGTCTGAATTGTAACCAAGATAGGAGTCCAAGCTCATCCACTCCATTATACCATCACTTTCATCTCTGAAATCTGGGCTTCAGCCTTTCTGAAAATTGCTAAAATCTGTTAACAGTGTTGTTTTCACTGAAATTAAAAAATATACCAAGATGATAGTTTTGTATCAACTAAGTAGGGCCTAGATTATTGTTATATTTTTATTACACATTGTATAACAGAGTTTTGAGCCAGATTTGTGACTTCAAGCCCCAGTCATAAGAAGGAAGTGGTAAGGAGGCAGTAAGACTCAGATGGGCCTCTTGGAGTCACATTTTCTTCCCAGATCCATTTTGTTCCTAAGAACAGGTGCCCATTTACTCCCAGCAACATTTTGCTACCTCCTTCCTTTTCCAAACACCTCCTGGTACCTTCCATTGAGTGGTGGAGGGATGGTAGCAAGTTCAGTCCTCACCTTTCTGCCTGTTTCAGTGAAGAAATTTCTGAAACTTTCTTTTTGAATTCCAATCTCTGGTATGTTTTGTGTGTGTGCCGTGAGTTTGCTCAGATTTCCGTGGCTGAGCTGTCATATCAGTCAGAGTCTGGTCATCTAAACAAAGCTCTGTCAGGATATTTGCTGAGATGGTGGCCCTTTATACTCCATTTTTTCAATCTATGTGGATGTTGGCATTAAGTACACCCTTGCTTTTGCATGGGCTCATGGGCTTCTTCAGCTCTGGGACTGGAACTATGGTTTAGAGCCAGATAAAGGATATTTTTCAACATTTGCTAGATGTTGAAGATCTTCCTGCCCAAGACAGGGGGACCGGACTAGATGACCTTGAAAGGTCCCTTCCAACCCTAACCATTCTCTGATTCTATAGATAGGCAGATATTTAGTTGCCTTCAGATTATGTATAAGCAGGAAGGAGGATCCATTTTCTAAATAATTCATTGATCTGAATGGATTCAAATTTATAATACTTTGATTTCCCAATGCTGAGTGCAGAACCAAGTATAAGTTGAGTTTCTCCACTGCAAGCTTTGACATTGCAAGAATTAATGAACTTGGTTTAAACAATTTCTTTTGTGGACTCCTGTAACACCTTTGCCACATATGATTTTTCTGCAGTTCTTCTATATACCTGCAGCCCGTCAAGACAACCATTCTGCATTTGTGCTCACTGACTTCTCCTAAGATCAGTGAGAATATGATATTTTTATGATGTTGAAGGCTGGGCTCAAATATATTTTTTTTCCTTAAAACATGTGGCTAGTGAAAACAGTGCTCTTCTTGCCCTGTGCTTTTTGAATTTCTCTCTAGTTCTGCAAGCATTTTATTAATATTTTTTCATTATATAGAATCATCACAGAATCCTGGAATGGTTTGGGTCAGAAGGGACCTTAAAGCTCTTCTCATCCCACCCCCTGCCACGGGCAGAGACACCTTCTACTATCCCAGGTTGCTCCAAGTCCTATCTGACCTGGCCTTGGATGCTTCCAGGAATGGGACAGCCACAGCTTCTCTGGGCAACCTGTGCCAGGGATTCACTGGCCTCACAAGGAATATGTAAACTAACTCTACTCTGTCTCAGTATTAAGCCATTTTTATTTGTCCTGTCACTCCAGGCCCTTGTACATAGTGTCTCTCCATCTTTCTTGTTGGCTGCAGAATCCTAATTCAAAACTGATGGTATTTCATACTGTAAAACAGATGCCCAGATCTGAAGTGAGATTTCTGGTTGCTATTCTGCTGATGATTACTGCTGGATTCATGTTAGTGTTTTAGATATAACATTTGAACTAATAACTGAGGATGTTTTACATCAGGTAGATACAAAAATATTGTTAATGTCAAATACGTTCTGTAATTTCCTATGGCATTTGAGCAAAGGAGTGTGGAATGCTTTCAGCAAAGTCAGTCTGTTTCAAAGCCTAACATAAAAAAGTAAAGATAAAAAGATTAACCCAAAACATTGTATCACTGACATCATAACAGATTGACAAAAATTAAGAAATAGAAGGAAAAGGCCCATGGGCTCACTTCCAATCCTGCAGAATCGAGGAAGGAAAAACTTTGATCTCAGTAAAACGTGTTAACTTGTTTAACTTGGTTGCTGCAAAGTAATCCTAAAGGGACTCATCACTGAGGGAAAGTGAGGACAGAAAGTTGCTGGACCAGCTCTTTTAATAAGATCACATTTATTTTTGTGATATGTTTTTACAGTGTATATTTGCAATTGGGAATTAGGAGGAAAACCTGTAGGAACAGAAGCCAGGCAGTACAGGAGACACCTTTCCAAGTCATGTTATTTGGGTCCAAGTTATTTTTAATCATTTTTTATCTTTAACTTTTGTAATCATGTATTTCTGCAGCAATGCAATTCAGCCAAGGGTGAGAGGAAGAAGCATGAGTGCCAGAGGACACAGACGTTCCAACAGCAAACTCAGGATTGCTGAGCCAGGGCACTCAAACATCATGAGTCAGCCTGTTCCTGGCTAGTCATGAGACTGAATAAAAAAAAAATCATGGGTTGTTCTCAAAGCAAATTTGGGCTTCCTTTTGTTCATGCTTGGATTCTGGTTTTGTCCTATGCCTGGATATATTTTCCCCATAGATAAAAGGACTAGAAGGGGATTTAAGTCCCAAGCAAAGGACATTTGAAATGAAAGTCAAATGCTAGTCTTGCAAGAATGGGCCAATGTGTAAAAAAGGTTTCTACAGAGACATAAAGAGAGTAAAACAGGCATCACAGAACATAGTAGGATGATTTGCTTGGCATCCTTACACAACTCACCTAGTATTCAACTGGGGCAAGGACAGGGATGCTGATGTTTAGCCCAGAAAGAGACAGGGAAAGCATTTAGGCTGGGAATTTAGTGTGGAAAACAGGAAGCATCAGCGACCTTTTTGGCTAACTTGCATGAGCTGCAGCTCTGAGATTCTCACCCATTTTTGGGTTGCGTGTCACTCAGTCTGCTTGTTCTCACTGAGGCAGTGTGGCCATGGCTGGGACACAGGATCTCCCATGGGAGACACCACTACACCCGAAAAGTTTCTGTGTTCACCTGGGGAAGGAGCATAAGCATGGTGTTGGTATACCCAGTGTCCACCACCCTCCTTTATTTTCACAGCCCTGAGAACTTTTGGAAAGCACTCAGAAGCCTTTTGCTTTACCATCTTTTGGAAGAGAATTTACAAGCAAAGTGAGAACACTCTAATGCCTTACTAGAATATTGGTGGTCAGGAGAGAAAGCCTCACTCATGCAAGGGTTGAATACACTTTTTTCTGATGGCCTGTTGTGTTTTGTCTTTGCACACCTTTCATTGCACCTATGCTTTGGGCAGAGAGGACTATTTAAGGAATCACACTATGTTTATTTAAAGAAGAGAAAAAACCTCAGAGAAGGCAGAATGTACTTTTTAATATTCTTTGGAGCTGCTCCCCATGATTACATGTTTAAGTAAGACAACCAATAATTGCATTGAACATGGAGACTTTCCATCCTTAGTATTTCATTTCATTTCATTTCATTTCATTTCATTTCATTTCATTTCATTTCATTTCATTTTCTTTTTTTTAACCTCAGCTTATATAGCTCCTAGCACAGTTGTCATACTGGGAAGCCTATGTGTATGCTGCTGCAATAGCAGGAGATAATTAGTGTACCCTGCTCCAGAGAATGAGTGCATGGACTGCATGAACAATATCCTGTTGCTCAACACTTCTCATTTGACTTTCTCAGATCCCCTGTTTTGAAGATGATATTCCCACAGCCTCACTCTGTGATGCTCTGCAATGTTGCTTTCCAGTGATATTAACAGGAATGGTATTGATCTGAATATATTCCCAGAGTGATCCTTGGAGCAAAATTTGTTGAACGAGTGTTATGTACAAATTCACCTCAATGCACAAAAGAAATTCAATTATCTTCTTCAAAGCAGAGTGATAAAATGATTCTGGGGACTAGATCAGCCTTGCAAGACAGTGAGGCTGGAAATGAAGGACAACAGCAGCAACAACAAAATTGAAAAAGAGGATGGCGGTGAAGAGAGAAAAGAAATACAATATCTAGGAGGCTTCAGTAATTAAAACCATATTAAATATCTGTGCTCTGCAAATTATACAAATTTATATAGTTTTAAAAAGCCATTACTGGGATTCCACTATGGGAGTTCAATATATTTTCTACCCTAGGGCTTTGTTCAGCAGAAATGTTAAGCAGGACTTCTGTGTGTGGGAGCCTGCTGAATACAGTGAAATGGGCTGCTTCATCTTCTTATCCCATTCAGCAGAAATTTAAGTGTCCTGTGAAAATATGTCTCAGTACTGCTGGGAACTTTTGCATAGAGCCAAAGAGAGGTGAAGGCTTCATTGTAATGTTCCTCTTGCTTCCTGCTGGGTCACTGTCTGTGACACTGCACTACAAAGCCCTGTTGCTTTCTACCACAGAAATTAATTTGATATTTTCCTTTGGAGCAAAAATGGGTTTGGGTTAAATCCCACATGGGAGAACAAAACCTTGGGAACAGATGTGCATGAGCTTTGTGTAAGAGTAAAATGTGGCATCAGGCAGCTGAGTGAATTGTGATGAAGCCAAAGTGATAAGTGTCTTTGGTGGTTTTAGTTCAAAACCGGGTGGAAACACCAATTTCGTGTAGTGGTTTTGGTTTGCCAATTAAAGGTTTCACCAACTTCTAGATTTCCCAGCCAATGCACCAAAGAGCGTGGCGGTTTCGGTGCGGGCTAATCACCAGTGCACTCGCTTCCTGCTGTGGGATAGGATTAGGAGAAAGGCAAAGCAGGCTCAAAGCTTGAAAGGGTACAGAGAAAAAATTATTAACAGTAACTAAAAGAAAGAGTAATAAGAATCAGAACAAAACCTTCAGAACACTTCTCTCCCCACAACCTTTTATTTCCCACTGACAATGTAAAGAAACAAAACCTAAAATTTCAGGCAGGTTACCACCTCTAGAATAGTCTTTTGTCAGTTCACTCAGGGAGAGAAGTCCCTCTTGTTAATGTTATGGAGACTTCTCCCCAAGAAAACACAGTTCTCTCGTGGCTCTCTCCCAAATAACAGCCGCCCGGGCAAGCGTGAAGTCCCTCCCATTTTCCACAAGCTTTTCCCACAGCTGTGTTTATGGGCCATGTCAATTTAAGGGGTATTGTTTTAAAGATGAGCTGTTCAAAGGCAAAAGTTCTCATTATCTATCTCTAAAATCATCTTCATCTCTGAGAACAGAGGTCTTCTTCTTCTCCTGGGGGCACAGGACCACTCTTCTCACCTTCTCTGTTCAAAGTTCTCATAGGATCACAGCTACTTTAACATCTGCTTACTTTGGCATGGAGGCCTTTGCTTGATATCAAATTGAACCCTTCATTTCCCCATGGCTTTCATGTGTTACAGGGAAACAGAGTCCTTTCTCCACAGCTGTACAAAAGGGTTTCCACCCCAGGATCAAGGCATCTCCTCATCCCTCCCATCTGGGACTTGACTTCTTCTTCACTGACCTCGGTGTCTTCATGTTGCTCCTTTACATGCTTGCATCTTGTTCCTTTCTGTCACTTGTGGGAGGATTGAAGCACTGAAAGGGTTAGCATCTCACCCGGGGCCTGACCTGACCCCGGTGGGGCTGGGTGCTACAGACAGCACCCAGAACTGTGCCTAGGATCGAATCAGCCAGGCCAGAACTCAGCAGCAGCACGCCGGGGGGTTGAATGGCTTCTCCTTCCCCCTGCCCGGCCTGCCCATTGGTTGTGGTGGTAGAATCTTGGCCGGGCCGGCTTGGCCTGGGGCTGCTCCGGGGGACCGGCGGACTCGGCTCGGCCCCGGGCTAGCAGGAAGATGTTAGAAATCACAGCCATGGCCTGGCCCTCAGCACTGCCTCCCCTGCCTGGCAGCCGATGGCAGCGGGGCCGGCGGGCACCCCGGGGGAAGGGGCCTGGCCCCACGGCAGGGCCACCCAGCCCGGCCTGGCCCAGACAGGGGGCCGGGGCATGTTACCTCTTTGCCAGCTGGAAGAGGGAGAGGCCCGCGGTTTCTTTCATCTTTAATGTGTTTTTCACAGAGGTGTGTACAGCGTTCTATTGGCTGAAACTTTTGCATCACTTCCGTAAGTCTCCGATGCAAAACCATGACTTCACTTGACCATCAGGAGATGTGACAGAGAACAGAAAGTTTGTGGCCTCTGCCAGAGCCAGGCCTGGTTTTTAGAGTAGGAGGACAAACACAGATTTCCTCCATGAGAGATGACTTATTTGGTGGAGTGAAGACATTAGTGGCACAGATACCTCTTCCATAACAGTGTGGTTGAATTATGAATCAGGTTTGGGCTCATAGCTGCTTATTCTTTCCTACCTTTCCCTACTAAAAAGCTTAAAGAAAGTATTTTCCAAACTGCTAAAGAGATTCAAATTCATAACTCTTGTTTGAAAGAGGATTCTAAACCTCCTTGACAGCTTGGGAAACCTTAGGCCTAGCATGAGACATTTTTTCTATTACTGTGACTTTCAACCAGGTCTGTCTATCAATCTGCCCATGTTTTCCCAAGTGCCATAGGGAGATGAAACTGTTCAGAAGGCATTCTGTAGAAACAGTTGGCTCATTACCTCCTGCCTGATAAAGAGGTGAAGGCATTAGGATAGGATTCTTTTCTCAAAGGAGATGAGCAGCCCAGTTTCAAGGTCTCAGTGGGGCTCAAGTATGAGTGCACACATCCTGGAAGGTGCAAGTCCTTGAAGCATTGCAAGTCCAAGTGAGTGATTCGCTTGGAGGAAACGCATTTCTTTTCTGAACCTTTTACACTTTGACACAATGTTATGCTGTATTACCTATATACCCCTGTTCTTATGCTTCTACCCTAAATACAAAAAAAGGAAGAAAAGGAGGAAGGAAGGAAGGAAGGAAGGAAGGACAGTGAATTTGTCTACTCTTTGTTTTCATGTGTGTAACTTAGTACATCTCAAATTGACTTGATTGTCCAAAAAAATTAAAAAAATGTTAGCACCCTTTCCAGTGTGATAAGAGAAACATCCAGAATTTACTGATCAAATTTAACAATATTCCTTGAGTGTCAAGGTCATCAGAGGGATTTTCAGAAGTGTTCAGCGTTATTATATCTTATTTGAATTTTACTCCTCACTTCAAAATTAGTGATGTTAGCCCAGCGTGAGGGCTTCAGGAAATCACACTGCATTTATTTAGATCTCACGGGTGGTGATTGCCCTGTAGTGACATCATGAATGTGAATCAGGGCTGGGTTACACTCTCAGGACTTCAAGCACAGCTCCTGCTTGGAGTAAGGTGCTGAAGTTCTTTCTGCACTGACTGTGCAGAAACAGTAGGAGCCTTTTCCAGAAAGAACCATTTTCTTGAACAGCTTTTACCAAATATCCAAAACTACGTGGAGTTTAGCTCCCTTCCCATACAGGCTGCTGATACAGGCTGCTATGATACAGGCTGCTGTGTCATATGGGGACCATGCTAGAATTTGGGTTCTCAATAGGACTACACTTTGTCTGTCATTTACTTGGATTTAAACGTGTATTTAGAGAGATTCAAAATGTTCTTTCGAAACTAAAAGAATCAACTCAGAAGAAAACTCTTTTGTTTTAACTCTTCCCAGGGAAAATGAACACAAAAATTCCTGTAGTGCATCATGCTTCCAAAAAGCAGCTCATTCACTTTACTGGACACTGTGGAGTATGTGATATATGAGCAGCAGCACACAAAAACTAAGTTTGATATTTAGAATAAAAATAAATTGTGTAAGGAATAGAGGTGACTTTACTTCTTCGCCCCCAAATAAGGTGTGTGTAATTAGTGTTTGGGTATGGAGGGATGAGTAAAAGTACTTCAGTCAATCCTTCACATTCGCTCTTGGCTAGAGTGGAATGTACTGCCCTTCTACCTGAAGTTCTACATTATACTTACTGATGCAGCTGTTTTTCAAAATACCAGCATGGGGGCAGTGCTGCTGGGCTTGCAAATTTGCCAAAATGTTTGATATTAACAGATTTTTTTTATTTGCATTGGCATGTCTGCATTTTTCAGAGGTTCTTTTACCTGTGGGTGTGACAACACGGGGAGGGATTTTTCAAGGTCTAAAATGAAAGCAAAAGCCCAGCTGACAGTTTACACTGGCACATAACCCACTGGAAGTTTGTCAAATGCACAAAAATGCTGGTAGTATTTTTCTTTTAAAAGGCCAAGTATTTTCAGCAGATGGGATCAGGCATTCTCCACTGAAGTCAGTAAGAGTTGTTAATACATAGAATAGAATTCTGTCCACCTTGAGATTCAGAGTCTGCTTGCAGGGTCTGAGTCTGTGATTCAGACAGAAGGCTAAAATGAGATAGCTGGGAAAAATCAGGGGAAATAGAGAGATGAAAGGATGGGATAAAAGGCAGAACAGAAAAGTTCTTATAACACAATGAGAGAACAAGGGAGATGGTTATAATTAGAGAAATGCCCAGAACTGACAATAGAAAGGAAACCATTTTATTGCAAACAATGTACTTGAGACAACAAGAGGAAGACCTCCTACCTCAAGAGAAAAGCCAGAATGTAAGCCTATATGGGCATCTAACACCTCCTGAAATCAACGAAATTGATGCTTTGGAGGACAAGTCAGATCTCTAAAGTTGTTTGGGATCCAGTCAGAGGGATAAATATCTGTACAAATTTAGTCTTAAGGCTCTCAAACCTTCAGTGTTGAGGAAATCTATGTTCCAGAACTGGGCTGCAGGTGATGTAAGTGGATGTAGAATGTCAGAAAAATCCAGTGAGTCAAATCCTGAATGTCTTGCTAGAACACAGAGAAGGAAATTTGCCTTTAATAATGATAGGGTGAAGACTGCAGAAAGCCTCAAGATGTTCTGTTATAAATGCCAGTTTTGCAGAAGTAAGTTTTTGAGACAGGCTGAAGTGAGTATTTTGATTGCACTTTAAAATCTATACCTGCTTTTACATTATGGCAATATCCTAGAACAGCATCCTGGCTTGTGTTAGATTGGTACTGCAGCTTCGACTGTTTTCAGTGTAATCCTTTTCCCATAAAGAAAGCCAGGATAGGGGGTTTACATCTCTCTAGAGTCTTCAAGTTTAGAAGGATCTTGTGTTTGTCCTGAATGATACTAAGAATATTTCTGTGAAGTCAGTATGTGTGAATCATTTTGGTGGATGTGGAAGAAATAAAGCAAGAAGATAAATGTTCAGAAAAACCTTGATACTTCTTTAAATCCTAGCAGTATCTTAAACTTCTTTAAAGTTGGTTTACATTTGAAAGATAGTTGCTTAAGGAATAATGGTTTAAAGAATTCCAGTTAAGAGGAGATTGCCAAAATTCAGCAGAGATTTTTTTCATGGTTGAAAGTATAAGCTCTCTTTTCCCATGCTGAATTTCCAAAGGAATTGCAATGCAGTCTGTTCTTGTTTTGGCCTAGCAATGTGTCATTAATAGCTGGGGTACTCTCAGCTTTCAAGTGCACAATGTAGAATAGTGCAAGGAGATCCAAGGAGAATAAATTCTGCTTCTGTGACCCTGATTTTACTCTAGTAAAGGAGGGGAAAGAACACAATGATTCTTGCAATTGTATGCAAGACCTACCTTATAAACCTGTGAAGAATAACTGATTCACAATTCTCGTGAAGGAATTGTGGGAATATGGACACTTGTGGTAATGAGACAGTAAAGATGTCAAAGACTTAGAAAATAATCCAGAGGATCAGATCTTTAGACAAATGTTTCAGCCTCCTGCATATCTTAGCCTTCAGCAATTCATTGTTCTTCATATCCCTCCCCTCTGATAAGCCTAGGGAATTAATTAATTTCCTGACTCAGTTTGCCTCTCCCAAAGGTTTTTCCACCAGACAAGTGGAAAGCTACATCTCTCAGTTTCACCAAGATGACTATTTTCTCTAGATTCCAGATAAATCGTTGGAGAAGAGGAAAACGTCACTTCCATAAAATAATTCCTGTTCTCTAAAGGATCTTCTCAGTTAAGGTGCAGAGATAATCCTAAAAGGGGAAGAAATATATTGCAGGATGGAGGTATCCATAAAATGCAGGGCAAACTACACATCTTGGACAGATTGGATAGCCTTAAGCACCTCAGTGGGGCTTCAAGCTCTGCCCTAGATTTCTTCTTATCTTGTTGGTTCTGAAGTTTTATTACCACTGGCTTCTACTTGCAGAAAGAGGCCCTGCTCTTGCAGAGGTTGACAGTGGTTTGTGCAAAGACAAGGTTCTGTGGTACATTGCTAGTCACTTCAAGGACTTTCCCTGGGCAACCTGTGTCAAGCAGATATTCTCTTCTTTTTAAGCTCCTCATGATCTTAGCATTTTCAGACCCTTTTCCTGGCTAGTTTGGGAAGAGGATTTGAAGTCCATGGAATTTGCAATGTCATGAATTCATTAGTTGCCTTTCAGTACTTAATTCCTCCATGTCTTTGTAGCACTTTCTGTAGGAAAGTGAGAATATTGCACAATGGCATGTGGTAATGTGAATTTCCAAGTAATGAAAGACAGTATTACCAAAACTAATTTAGTGCCTTGCTCTGCTCTGTAAATTTGCAAGTCTTGTTCTGAATCAGTTATAATATCTCATAAGGAGGAACATCATCAGCTCTTGTGGGGACTTGAAATGTGAGATTCGACTCCCAGATGTTGGATTCCTGGCTATCTGTAATTAGATGCATGGGAAGAAAAAAGTTTTAGGTGTCTTGTGTTCTTGATACAACAATTGGTCCTGAGTCTCTGTATGCAGGAAATATTGTTACAAGTGTTATTTATTGGTCTTCTATTGATACTGTACTGTGCCTTTTTAAGTAATCTCATCACACAGGTCAATCTGTCAATACATTTCTGCAATAACTTTTAGCAGATAAAGGTTCTGATTTAGAAATGCTTGTACACATAAGTAACTTTATTATCAAGGACTGTGAAAGTGATACACATGCATTAAACTTTTCATGAGTGCTTGTAAAATTGGCCTCTTTGTTCTCATCCAAACAATGTCATAGAGAAACAAAAATACCTTCTGGCAACAAAAAAGCTATGTTTATATTTTGCTGTAGAACACACATCTTTTCTCCAGCACTGCATAGTAGTTTTGTTTGTAAAAGTTCCCTTTCGAGGCTCTGAATGGTGTTTCTCCACCACTCTAGGTGAAAGAAGGGATGCAGTTTCTTCTAGAGGACCTCTGGAGTCCCACAAGTTCTAAGAGCAAGAATAATCTTTTCAGGAGATGATGAAAAACGTGTTTAATCACATGACATATGACATTTCATTCAAAATTATCTTTTTTTGTTTAGCACTGACCATAAATTTCTATGCTTAAGCAAACCCACCTGCAGCACTGCCAGCCATCCTACTCACCCTTCAATTTACTTTGCATTTCCCAGCTAAACTGTAGCTGTTCCTTATGTAGAGGAATAGATGGAAGTCCCATGAGCTCTTGCAAGCAGGATGATTTTTGCCATCATAACCCTCAAATAAATTGCATAAAGCTGTTAACATTTTCCTAGGTGATTGCATAATGTTATCACATAAATGTATTTGTCAGATTAATGTATTTTACAGAACTTCACTAGAAAACAATATTCACAGCATCAATAAATTAAAAGCAATGCACTTCATTACGGGTTATAATTTATAATTTATAACTCATAATTTATATTTATATTAAAATTTGTGGCCCATCATAGTAGCATTGAAGATGTATAAACTGATTTTTGAGCGGTAGGCAGGTTAAACAAATTTCTAAACTTTTCCTGTTGACATCACAGTGCTGTGGGGAGGATGACAGGATAATCCTTACCCCTTGCAGTTAAAGTCAAATTGTCTACTTCATGAACCCATACACATCTTTGCAGGAAGTCAGGCTTACAGGAATCACTAGTATTGTTGTGGTCAGCAAGTGACTATTTTATAATGGTAAGAAAAAGGCTCTTTGCTCTACCAATGGAATATGCATTAAAATAAATCAACCAGCATAATGTCAGTGAATTAACCACTAACATGTAAAGAAATCATACTTTAGTAGTTTAATCAGTTTTAGTTGATGGCTGAACTCACAGAAGCTTTGCTCTGCTACAAGCAGAGGTTACAAAGGCTACTGTCACAATTTACAAAATTACATGGCAAAGCCTTACTTTTGTTGGGTATAACACTACAAAATACCTTTGTACAGACCACGTGAGAAGTAACATTGCTTCGATATTGAAAGATTTTCATACTTATCAGTATCTGCAGGATTGACTGATTTGTCTTTACAAATGTGAGTAGAATTTAGATATTAAAAGTCCCCTCTGGAGGCCAGTGGGCTGACCAAGGAGGAGTCCACCCCACTCGCCTGGAGGGAGAGCTCTTAGATGCTCTCCTCCTGTCATGGTGAGGGAAAGATTCCTCCCAAGCTGCCTCTCTGCTCTATGTTCATTGTCTGAACCCCATTGGCCTTTCCCCTTTGTTCCACCCCTAAGCCCTCAGTCCTGTTGTTCTACCCCGTCCCTTGCCTTTCCCATAAAAACCCCTCTTTTCCCTCTGACTCTTTGGCGCTCTTGTCCCTGACACCCTTCGCGGAGTGTCCCCGCTCGCGATAAAGGCTCGTTCTCCGTGGAAGGCCACACAAGGCTCTCGTCTCTCGCCTCAGTGTCACCCAAGAGAGGATCTGCGCTCATCGCACGTGGGCCACGCCTGTGCACCCCAGAGCGTGTTCTTTGCAGGATGCTTCTCTCGAGGAAGATTGCGGCACCCCCAAAGACCACTGCCTGCTGCAACAGCCCCCCATCAGCTAAGCCATTTCATTGTTTGACAGTTAAAAATCTCTCTGATATTTTAGATCCAGACATGAAGTACACTATGGAAAGCAAACTGACCTAAATGTTGAAAGAGTGAAACTTCCTCCTTTCACCTGTTCAAGCTGTGTGCCAGAACAAACAAGTCCTGTAAGTGTAACCCATTATCTAAACAAATCTTACTAACGCAAATAAGGCTCTTCCAAAATAATTTATTTCACTGTAAGGTTAATAGAAAATTTCTGCTTAGACTTTACTCCTAATTTTGGCAGGCTAAGAATATTTCACCACGAATCTTCAAATTATTTTAGTGTAAGAAGTTGTGCTATGCTTGAACAGAATATGTTTGAGAAGTTTAATGGAAATTTGGTACATTGTTTTGGACCTACAACACATTATATCTCAAACCAGATTTCATTATAGTTGATGTAAGTTGGTTTTGGTATATATTGGTGTCTTTCAATAGTTTTGAGATGAACTTTGTTATTAAAATTGGCATCCAAGCACAGTGGTGTTTTAAATATTGACTAATGATTTAGGCTGAGTTTCAGCTTTGTTTCAGTGCAGATTGAATAAAATATCAGTGTTCAATCAGTGCAGGAGTGGAGTATGTATACACCCAAATTCTGGTCCCTAGCACTCCATTGGCTAAAAAATGCTTGCTAAAAGGTGCCCTAAATTTTAATTGCAAAATAAAATTATTCTGAGCATTGTTTTTGGCTTCCAATCCTAGTCTGACCATACATCAAGACAACGGTAAATTTAACTGCACAGCTGCATGGAAAATACTGCAGCTGCATGGTGAAACACTGACCACATTCATGCTGCTGGTATGAATCTATTTTTAAAAAGTTGGCAGCTGGCTTGATGCTGCATTGAGTGGGGTCTGTCCGTAGGACCTGGAGCTTTGTCACTTATTAATGGAAGAGAAGTGACATCAAGGTGATGTGTTTCTGTCCACACCTGATCTGGAGCATATCTGTGATGCAGGGTGACCTGGTGGCACTTGGATCCCTTACTACTGGATGCAACCATGATTTGACTTGGCTGAACTGGAGCATCCACTTGAGTCAACCCTTCCTGAGTCAACCAGTTTAAAGTATCACTGCAGTTATTTATTAACTAAATAGAGTAAGAGGATCCACGTTGCCATCCCTCAGTGACAGGTTCATTTGAGCGGGTCCTATGTCCAAATGTCCCACACTCCCATCCCTTCCCCCTTGAGCTACTACACCCCATTTGTGCTCTCCCTTAGCTGCAGATCTGAAAGTATCTCATCTGCCAGAAAACTTTACCCCCCCTAGTTAGATTTTGCTTTTTAATGTGTCTCAGGCTTGACATCCCACTTTGGGGTGCGAGGACACCAGCAGTGAGGTACAGCAGCTTGTCCTGCTGAGGAGCAGGTAGATGGGTTGGGTAAGGAACCGCATAAAATGGATGCGCTGCCCTGTGACCCTCCCAGACCCTGTGACCCTGCAGTGCCTGCATGTCTGCGTGAAGCAGGTGATGCCAGCCGGGATCCTCGGGATGGCCGAGCCCGGGCGGCTGGAGGGTTCCCTGGGGCGAGCACGGCCCCCCACGGGATGGGGGAGACGGACCGAGGTGCGGCTGGCCCGCCCGCTCCCCCCGTGCGGGCAGGGACGGGGAAGGGCAGAGGAGGTCCGGAGGCGGGAGAAGGGGAACGTGGGTCCAGTTGAGTGGGAGCGCGTGGAGAAGAAGGCGGGGGGAACTGAGAGGGAGTCTCTCTTCATTCTGGGAGGGGGGTCCCTCCCTCACCCCAGGGCAGTCCCCGGTGGGCACGCTCGGGGTGGGCAGGAAAGGGAAAGGAAAAGAAGTCGAATCCTCTGTCCCTGCTCCCGTCCTTTCTTCTGTCCTATTCCCCTGTCCCTTTCCCGTCCCCTGTTCCTATAATTATATCTGTACCAGCCCCTTCCTGTCCCTGTTTCTGTACCTGTCCCTATCCCCATCCCGATCCCTGTACTTGTCCCTGTCCCTACCCCTGTCCGTATCCCATATCCTTATTCTCTATCCCTATCCTCTGTCCCTCACTGTATCCCGTCCCTATTCCTGCCTCTATCCCCATCTCTGGCCCTTTCTCCTATCGCCATCCCTCTCCCTCTCAACTATCCCTACCCTCGTCTCTATGCTCTGCCCTCTCTCTCCTTCTCGCCATTCCTCTCCCCATCCCTACCCCTCTCTTCTATCCATGCCCCTGTCTCGCATCCCTACTAGCCCTACCCCGCATCTCTCCCGGGCCCCGGCCCCGCCCCCTCTCTCGCCCCTTTGTTGTGGCGCTACCGGCGGCCGCAGGAGCCGTTCTGCGCACGCGCGGGGCGGTGAGATCCCGCCCNAGCGGGGGGGGAGCGCCGGCGGGGGCGCGCGGGGAGGGGCCCCCCCCCAATCGGCGGAAAGTGAGTAATGAGTCCGTGTCCCCAGCAAAGAGGCGAAGAACTTGCCGTGCACGCCGAGTACTTGTGTCTGCCGGCTGTCCTGCCGCTTTTCCCTTAGTATTGTTGTTCTTGGTGCCGCCACTCCTTTACTTTTTAATTTTTTAAAATTTATTTTCCCCAGCTTTTTTTTTTTTTTAGTTTTTAGTTACTTTAAAAAATTATTTTCTTCCATTTTTCCGCGGTGGGAGGGGTGGCTGCCTGGCTGGCTGGCGGGTCTGTTGCAAAAAGCGAGAGAGAAAAAACAAAAACAAAACAAAAAAGCCAAAAAAAAGAAAAAACAAAGAAAAAGAAAAGAAGGGCAGGGGAAAAAAATAGGCCAAACAAAACCAAGCCAAAAACCAAACCAAACAAAAAAACTTCACTCGGATCTGAAAGTGGCAGGAAAGTGCCTGGCAAGTTGCAGGGATGGAGCTACGCAGCTTGCAGGAGGCGTTAAAAGTGGAAATCCAATGTCACCAGGTAAAAGAATGAAATGCTGAGGCAACCAGCCGTGCTCTCCCTCCGATCGGGGCTCGCAGGATCGGTGTTGCATGTTCGGTGAGAGCCTTCGTGCCGCAGCGACCAGGGGAGGGGGCGCGGGGAGGCGCGGCGGGGACCCCCGGCTCCCCGCCGCAATGGCGAGCACTTCCCCAAAGTACTTTTGCGGCTTGTTTGGCTGAGTTTTTGTGTGTGTGTGTGTTGTGGAGATGCGGAGTCAACGCTGCAGTCGGTGCTGGCGTGAGTGTGAGCGTGCGTGAGTGTGAGTGTGTGTGTGTGTGTGGAGAGATTAGGACGAGACTTGAATATTTATGAGCTTTGCTTGAAACTGACTCGCAGTGTTTACTTGCCTCTTTGTTCCTTACCCCCCTCCCTCCCCCGTCCACACACATACATGCATTTAAAAAAATCCATTAAACTTGAAACAGTTTCTAATTCCTCCTTTTTGGGGTGCGATTTTTTTTTAATAGAAACTAGTTGCACAGATGAAGCAAGATCCACAGGTAAATGCAGATTTTTTTTTTCTCTTCTTCAGTATTTTATCCCTGCCGTAATAAGCGCAGTTGTGCTGGGACAGCAGGATGAGAAACTTTATCAGTAAGAGATCTCATTTTGTAGTCTGCACTGAGCTTTCTTGCTAAGGAGGATGTTTTGTGTGTGCATGCTTCTGTACAGCTTCGGTGGAATGGTTTTTCCTTTGAACAATTTCTAGCTCGCAAGTTTATTCATCACGGGGTTAGTTTGCACTTTGCCTTTAATATGCGTCTTGTTGCCGTTTTTGCAGAACGGGGATCTTAAGAAACAAATCCATGAAAGGCAATCAAGAATAGCAGCTCTTAATGAGAAACAAGTAAGGAACAGATCGATTCAGTTGTGTTTGGTTTTTCTTCTTGTTTTTATGATGCACTATCTAAACATCTGAAAAGTGTCTGCGTTAACTGAAAAATACTGGCAGCAGGGGATATAACATCCATTTTCTTTTGCATAGAGTCAGAAAATGCATGTTTTGATAATGAGGTCGGATTCTCTGATGTCTTGCTGGGGGAAAGAATCATTTCAGTACTAGTAGTAAAAAGATAAGCAGTAGTTAAAACGTAAGAAAAAACAAGAGGCGTCCATTTTGAGTTGGTCGACATGTTTTAGGAATATGGAAAATTCTCCTGTCTTGGGCTACTTTGTGCACTTCTCTGTAATGTGCAGAGCAAGAGTTGGGAAGGAGGAGGCTGGAGCCCCGTTTGGAGCCATTTCTGGGTTTAATTACAAAACTGATTTTTATTGATCACTTTTTTTTTCTTTTTTTTTCTTTTTTTCCCCCCTCCCCACTTGCCTTTCTCTTCCCTTGGTCTGATCTGACGTGTTGGCTTTTGATTCGAGTTCATTTAGGCACTTTCACTTTTTTCTACCCCTTCCAAAAATACGAATAAAACCAGATTAACCTGTTTCATCTGCCAGGGAGAGGGGGAGAAAAAACCCACCAAAACGGAGGAGAGAAACAAAACAAACCAGGAACCTTTCTCCCTGCCTCCTCCCCCTCCCGCTCCCCCCGCCTTTTCCAAAGTTTCTCATCCTTGTTTTTTGTGCCGGGTGACCCCCGGGCCGCTGCTCTGCCCGAGAGGAGCCCGGGAGGAAAGTTTGGTCGCGGGGGGCGGCGGGGGCGCGGGCGCTCAGCACCGGGGACAGCGCCACTCGCCTTCCCGCCCGCCCAACTCCCCCGGCCCCGGCCTCCCTGCCGGCACCTCCAGCGCGGGAAAGGCAGTTGGGAAAGTCAGCGGGAGATCTGCCGGCCCGGGCCCCCTCTCCATCCCGGCCTGAACTTTCCGGGTCGCCCCCGGGCCCTCCGCGGCCGTGACGGGCTGCTCAGCTCCCCGCTTCGCGGCCTCTCCGTTCAGCACCGGGGCTGGGGACAGCGCCCGCCAGCCCAAAGCCTCCCCTTCCCTCCCTCCCTCCCGCCCTCCCGACTCGGGGACAGTGGAGGGGGACACGTGTGCTGCTCCCCTGCTTTTCCCTGTTTTTTTTTTTTTTTTTTTTTTTAATTTGCTTGTTTGGGTTTTTTTGTTTTGTTTTGTTTGGTTGGGGTTTTTTTTGTTTTGTTGGGTTTTTGTTTTGTTTTGCTTTGTTTTGTTTTTGTGTGTGTGTGTGTGTTGTTTTGTTTTGCTGGAGTTGTGGTTAAAGTTGCATAGTGCCTGTGTGATGCGTGCCTGCGGGCGATGGTTGCACGCCACCCTTTTCCCCCCAGTTTATTGTAATGAGAATTGGTCAGCACTCTCAGTTTGGTAGTGGAAGCTTCCATTTTGTGAGGAAGGGGTGTTGGTTCCTCCTAACATGGAGAAAAGTCTGCGGAGTTTGCCGGTGGGGGATGGGGCCCCATTCATGCTGAACATTACCATTTTGATTGCTTTGATGCCATTTTTGGAGGGGGGAGGGGAGAGAATACCCTACTCAGCAGAGCACAAAGATGTTTAATCACTGTATAGAATCAAATCAGATAGTTTCTTTTTAAAAGCAAATCTGACTCTACATGATATGTAAGGGCTGTTAGTCCTTCTTTTGCAGTGTAAAACAGCAAATTGTTGACTCTAATACTACTATATTGGGTGGAACCTTGGTTTTTTTGGGTTTGTTTTTTCTTTTTTTTTTGATAAGGTAAAAGCCTTTCCTGCTGCAATGCATCTTTATGTGTTGTTTCTTAAATATCAAAATAGTTTTACTGTTCTAAGTGGGTATTTGGAACATAGATTTGATCATTTCCCCCTATATTGTAGCAACTATTTCAAGGCTGTTTAAATTTTTATGATCATAGGAAATGAGAAGCTATTTATTATATGTCATGTTGGAATTTAGATAAAGCAAAGACACACATTTGAAAATTCAGTTTGAACATTCTGATTCAGCTTGGGGAAAATGGTTTTTGCTAAGCTGGCACAGCATATTTATGTATAATCCAAACTAACTAGTAAACAATTGTTGTATATTTATGACTTGCCATTCTCATAATCTTGTAAATAAATCTATAGACCATGAAGTAATTAAACATAAAATACCTAAATTCTGTAAACAGCAAATTTGGCCTAGCAGGAAACCTCCCATTTTAAGGCAAAACTCTAGATTTCTTTTACTGTTTTCAACATCCTGTGCAACAAGAGCTCATAATTAAGAGCCTGGCTGGTGGTGTGGTGCCCTCGTGCTCCAGGATGCCACCTCCAGAGGTCTACACTGAAATCTTTCTCAGGTCACAAGAGAAATGAGTTTGGAGGTCTTAGCTTGTGACCAAGTCACAAACCCATCAAGTAACTTTGCAGACTTGCTATAATTAGTAGTTGCTCCTTAGGCAGTGGCTTGCAAATGAACTCTACATTCTCAAGGGTATAGGGAAGGAGCAGTGAGGACCCCTGAGACCACAGATGGGCTAATGGTAGAGCTATTTGGTGGTTTCAAGCCCTCACTTTCATGGAAACACCAGTGTAAATTTAAATAGGCAGTTCAAGTAGGAAGGTTATTTTTACATATGTATTTACATTCCTTCCTTGTTTATCCCACCAAAGATTTGTTTAGGCATAACTAATTTATAATTCAATAATGTATACCTTTGATTTTGTGTACACTGAATACAAAAGACCCTAAAATTGCATTTCAATTTAACTGCATGTTAATGATGAAAAAGTAAAACAAACAAACAAAAAACCTCCATCTACACCTGTTAGGAACATAGCAGGAGTGAGTGTTATCTCTCAGTGCCCCTATTCATTACTTTTCATTTTAGATGGCTACAATGGCATTTATAGCAATGTGAACTTTTCTTGAAAGTTACAAATGAAGACAAGAAAGAACTGAATGGCAAACTTAACTTTAGAGGGGAATTTATGAAAGAGACTTTTATGCGCAGCTGGTTTAAAAGTTGCATCCTAATTAAGGATCTCTGGTTAGTCATTGATGTTTCTTTTATGTTGGTGGGTTAGAGAAATACAGAATTTAGCATAGTTTTAATATTTTTCAGTGTCTTCAAATAAGTACTCTAGATCCATCATTTTTATTACTGGAAGGCAATGGCTTCAATCAGTTCTTAATTTGGCATCCAACTCAGAAAGACAGCTTAGTACAAGTACATCCCTCAGATTCTGTAGTTTTGATTAATTGTCATCACATTTGAGATTGGGTTACCTCTTCTTTAACAAGATATGATGTGTGAAGACTCCATTAGTTAGTTCAGTGGTTTTACACCTTCAATCTACAGCACATGCAGAGTGGCAGTAACATTTTAATCTAAATTGTCAAGCAACAAGCATTTATATGTGAGTAAAAGAGCCATCATAAGAGCCAGCATTGACCTTAATAGCACACCAGAGGTGCTCTACTGCCTGTGTTTCTTGCTCTTTATGTCCTTAAAGAGTTGTTACAGGTCTTTTAATTCTAGAAAGTTTTCTCTTATTAATTAATAGGTCAGAATAAAAAAATAAACAAATCTTTAACCTCCATTGGAAGTTCCTTTTTGCTCCTTACTCACGTGTTAGGTGGCAAGCCAAGTCTTTAAAAATGAACATGTGTGGGCCACTGTATTTTTGACCATGATGAACTCTGGTTTCAGACAACCTGTCCTGGAGCACAGTAATAAAAATATGCCTTCCTGAAAGACGTTATGCTGTTCACTTGTGTGCTGCCTCATTTCTTTACCATAATTTACTATCTATGCAGAAAGTCAGCATCAGTTTCAGGCAGACTTTCCCAGCCTGTGTTATTGCTGGTTTGGGGTTTTTTTTGGGTAGTATATCTGAAATGAAATCACTGACTGTATTTTGCCTGTGGTGATCACCAGCAAAGCCTGTTTGTGGAAAGTGTTAGACTTCTTAAAATCGAAGCACGGTTCTCGTGCAAGTTGTTGGAGATGGTTTAGCTCAAGATGTCTCATTGTGCTGATGTTGTTCCTGTTTTGGGGAAGTGAAGAAAGTGGATTTTGGGTTTGTTGAAGTTCATGCTGGGCTGCACCTGCAAATGGCAGCATTGTTTACATGAGTTAAAGAGTAAATTATTGGTATTGCCAGTGCTCAGTATTTCGTTGCGCTGGGTTCTTTCAACATGATTAAAGTAAAAGAAGAGTTATAAGCTTCAGTGAAAACTCAGGTAAAATCTGAAAGGCATTTCCAGATTGAGTTGAACCGGTTTTCTAACTCTGACCCAAGGTATGCACAGCCCTCCCTATTGCTGTGGCAAGAACTGCATCCACATCTGGCTCTGCATGTCAGGGAAGGCAGGGTGATGGGCTCCCAGGTGGAGTATTAAACTTTTCTATCACTGTACTGAGTCTATAAACACAAAGACAACAGGTATTAAATATGAGCTTGACTTTGCCATTCTTCTGTAAAATGAGATCCTGCTGACTTTTCTGGGAATCCTGAACAATTGCAGGATAAAATGAACTTACTGGATCAGAGTAAAGATTCTGGATTGTAATTCACAGAGCTCCAGTTCCCAGAAAGCTCCAGTTCCTTCTTTTTTTTTTTTTTAAATTGCAAAATCAGGTGGCAGTGTATTGCTTGTTTTGCCATACTTTTTGCCACGCCTTTGAAAGAGGAAAAAACTAGAGAAGGATTTACCTTCAGCTCCTTGTAGGAGAAACTTAGGAATATAGTTTGCATAATGACAATCCTAGCATTCTGTTTGTGCTTTCAGTAACAGCATACTGAGATTCCCGTGTCATACTGGAGAAAAAGGTTAATAAAGGACATTTTCATAGAGGAATGGAAATACGACTTTCAGCCTGCCATCAGGTTGCCCTTATAAAGATTCATGGAATTCACACATCTGTAACAAAAATTTCTGCTAGAGGGGTTAGAACCCCATTTTATTTGGTAGCTGCTGGACTGGCATGGGAAATGCTATTTCATTCCAGCATTTTTCTTTGACTGTACACTTTCTCTACTTGTATGATGTACCACTTGGCAGGACTAACTGTTGAAAAGAGAATGTTACATTCATTCTAACAGTTTTAAAGAGTTCACTTTGATATTTTACCCACTTAAAACACCTGCTGTCAGAACAGTACAATTGATTTCAATTAACTTTGAATTTCTTCAATAAGATGACTCTTATAATAACTCCAGTAATCCCATGATGCCTCATTAGAGGAACTGGGTGTGATGATTATCCCTGTGATTTAGCAATTTTTTTCCTTACAATGCCATTGTCTATTTAGAAAAAGGAATTATGCCAACAATACCTTCTTATTTCATTTCTGGTTTTACACTAACGACATTTGCTACCTGTTACACACTAAAATATCTAATTTATACTTGCAGCAAACAGGTATTTGTTCAGATGTACACAATACTTTAGTAGGGAAACTCTTTTAAAGTAACTTTAGTTCTATGTAGGGAATCTGCATCTTGGAGTTAGAATTTGTTTTAATTTTTGAGTAGACATTTGGGTAGCTGTTAAGTGGTGCTTCTACAGGAGTCTTTGTCAGGAGCTCTGGTTTGAATGAACCAAATCTCCACTGGTTCATGCTGTGTGTGTGGCTCATCCAGAACAGTATGTTATGGCAGATGTTTGAACCAGTTCATCTTGTTTTAGGATCTGGTGCACAGACTCCTTCTATCTGTGGAAGAAAAGGGGAATGTCTTCTTACCATAGCATGATGCTAGAGAAGAGTTTTGAATGGTGGTTTTAAATAACATTTTCAACAGGATACTGCACCAGTCTAAACACTTCTGCTATGTTCAAGTAGAGAAAATCCCTTTTCATCTCATTACAGATTGGATTTTCAAGTTGAAAGCATGAAGGCATATAAAGACATGTTCATACAAAGTTACTTTTAACTTTTCCTTCTATGCCTTTCTCCTTGTGATCAAGGATATTATATGCAGTGGTTTTGTGCTTGATTATAAAATGATGCCTCCCTCTCCCCTCCACCCCCAAAATAAAATCTGAAGCACCAACAACATTTTTAAGCAATAAAGGATAGAAGTTTGCAAATCAATAAGACAAGGCCATGGTAAATGGTGTATGTGTGGTCATAGTGCCAAGGAGGGCAACTGGTACATGCAGAGGAGTTGGAGGTAAGGGAAGTATGAAAATAGGCTGCAAGTTTAAGATAAGAACTAAGAAGAACAAAAAAGGACCAGAATTGAACTAATTGCAATGCAAATTTGTCATTCTGCCATTAAACTAGACAGTTATTTCAGTGTAATAGACTCATATTTGGTCTATCCAATCCTCATCACACACTTCTCTTATACATCTGTATATACATATATTTTATATAATTTTTTAAATTTTATTTTTTTAAAACTTAAGGTGGTACTACTTTTTCATTTGGAATTGTTCTTCTTGAGTTAAAATGTA